>QLPA01001125.1:0-16054 GCA_003313945.1 Lactifluus pinguis
ATGTCGAATCGACGTTACGCCGATCTGGCACACCTTACATGCAATCCCATTTCTCGCCCTCAGTTACCCGTGCTCGGGCTCTTGCATTCTTTGTCTATTTGCCAGTGGTCTCGCTGTGAGACCGCTACAACTGTACGAATAGACTCGGGGACACTTGAGATAGGAGGCCTCATTAAGACCCTGACTTAGGTTCTATGCCCGTCATTTTCCCGCGTGATTTGCGACATGTCCTGTCGTCGCTGTCAATGATACTGAAACAAAAATGAGGCTCAATGGGTAGTTCTGATGATCGAAGCCAAGGACAAGGAACAAGCTGTCTTGCAGCTGTGTCGAATTTATGACTTGGCTCCGGTGGATGGGAGAATCTGCGCCCGGAGCAGACAGATGCAGTTGAAAGTCACCAACAAGAGGCGAGCACTGCGCGGACGCGACGGTAGGCTAAGGGCAAGAATTTGTGATCTACCTGTTATCGCGTAGTAGCACCGAATCTGGTATGCATCGTATCTTTCCAGGTAGGGATGACGAATGCGCTCCTGGAACGCGAGGGGATGTTGATTCTGCTACGGCGGTGGACGTAGAAAGCATAACAACTAGTACAAATTTCCACACGCCCACAACAGCCATTTACCTCAAGGGCATCTCGCAAAAAGTCATGTTGTCCGTTTAGTGTTTACGATGAAAAGATCACAGAATAAATTCCTTCTGGCACATAGAGCAAAATGTTTGACGACATGAAGGGTGGACCCTAAATTGATATCCAAAAGCCATGAACTAACATCAGCCTCTTTGTAACGTAATGTCCACCATGCACGATAATCACGCCTGTACGATGTAGATTTGTGGGTCCTCTGCTGGTCTGCAGAAGTCAGTAAAACCCAGCAGTTGAAGATATACAAGAGGTACAACCATCATTTAAGAAGCTGCCCCCACACGAAGAGCATCATCAATTGCGTCTTCAACATCTACGTTAGGTCAGTCAAGCTTGCACCAGGCGGGCATGGGTTCTAACAGAACGTACTGCCAACTACATCGCCGATGCTCGTGTCCCCGATGCCGCCCTGTGGAGTCGGTGCAGCGAGAGCGAGAGCAGCAAAAGAGAGAGCCAAAATAGTGTTGATAAACCTCATTGTGTTCAGAGAAAGTGATGTGAGAGGATAAAACGCTTCAAGGGTGATGAACGTTGGTGAGAGCAGGAGGGGGTGGCCCCAGTTTTTATACCCAGACAGCTCGAGTTTGTAATACTTGAAGGCCTGTGGAGAAGAATTATGCCGATATGATCAGAAGCACTGAACCACCGCGCAGACTACGGGAGATTTCAATTGGAACGTCAATCGATTCAACAACTGACAAATTCGGGTCCGTCATGGTGGATCAGCCCATTGCGACTAGCCACCCCGCTAGCGTGGAAACTAGCGGCTAGTGCTAGTCACGTTGCGATTTTTCCTCGTCGGCCAGCTCCACAGCCGGTATGAATCGTACGTTACTGGTTTTCTTGGTGCAGGCAGCATTCAGAAGGCGTGTTTAGTCAAGGGGTATTTGCAGCATCATACAAGCCCACTATGATACCTGTTTTTCAGGTCATAGGTTTGGGTAGTAGTTCATACTGCTTATCAACTTGAGGTTGCTTCGTTTAGTACGCGTAGTTCGTCTAGTACGTGTTTATGTCACCTGTCATGGAACCGGGTACTGTAGTGTAAGCGAGCCATATAAGACCTCGTGATTCACCGAGTCAACTGCCAGCGGTAGAGTCAGGCCGGGCAAACCGACGCTTTAACCTTATTGACATCACCGAGTGCTACATCTGACTTCGGAGATGCTACTAGTAGTAGTCCTTCTCAACTGTGGCATATCAACTGGGGACTGATAGTGTCAGCGCTATATTGCCGCATCTTGCTCATATTGGTAAGAGATTCTTTCCGAAGGCAGCAAGCAGGCCATTAGGAAAATTGCAAAGTGACTAGCGTCACCTAGCCATTTCTAGTAATTCACGCTAGTGGGGTGGCTCCTCACTCCAAGATTCTTATGCATTGACATGATACTGACAGTGGACTGGAAGACTGCCAGTGATTCTCCGCCAATGGACTGATCCACTGTGACGGACCCGAATTCCCACCAATTCCGTCGCAAAGAACACATGCACGGTTACAATGTACTGTAATACAGCCTGTTGGTCAGTTGTTCAGAATTGAGTCGATTGCAAATATCCCATAGTCTACGCGGTGTTCTGATATCGGCATAATTCTTCTAGAGGCTTCAACTGTCACAAACTCGAGCTGTCTGAGGTAAAAACGCCGGGGCCCTCCTCTCACCGACGTCATCACCCCTTGGGGCGCTCTGTTATCCTTCCATATGACTTACTGCGAGCACAACGATGTTTATGAAGACCGTCTTGGACTCTCTCTTTCGCTATTCTCGCTCTCGCTGCTCCGAGTCCACAGGACTCGGGCCTGGACCAGGCCTTGGACGATATACTCGATAGTTCAAGGGACTCGCGCGCTGTCAGCACGAGAATTGAGGGGTCTACGTAAAAGGTAATGAAGGATACATGGCCCTCATGGCCAGACAAGCGAACGTACTAAAGTCGGAACTGTCCATCTGGGGAATGCAAGGATGACGTACTAAGCAGTCCTACTAAATGAAAGTGGTAAGTTTGCGATCCCTTCCTCAACAGAGTCGAGGACAATGATTATTGAAGATGACATCGGCTCCAGTCTCACATGGCGAGTGCCAAAACTCCGGAGTCCTGGCTAAATAATGAAGGGGTGAATCGTGCATGTTGTAGTAATTACCGTCTTCTCCACTATATGACGTTGAATCGACGTTACGCCGATCTGACACACCTTACATGAAATCGCGCTTCCCGCCCTCAGTTGCCTGTACTCGGGCTCTTACGTTCTCTGTATATTTGGTCTCGCTGTGAGACTGCTACAACTGCGTAAGAATGGACTCGGGGACAGTTGAGATAGCAGACCCCATTTAAGACCCTGACTTGCGCTCTATGTCCGTCATTTTGCCGCGTGATTTGCGGCATGTCCTGTCCTCGCTGTCAAGATACTGAAACAAAAATGAGGTTCAATGGATAGATCTGATGATCGAAGCCAAGGACAAGGAACAAGCTGTCTTGCAGCTGTATCGAATTTATGACCTGGCAGAGATGACGAATGCGCTCCTTGAATGCCAGCGGATGTTGATTCTGCTACGGTGGTGGACGTAGAAAGCATACAAACCTTCGAAGAACAAACGCAGGACGTTGTAAGTGTTGAAAGACCACCCGAAAGGCCAGTGACGGAGCCAAGTAAAAGGAAGTGTTGATAAATGCCCGCCCACAACACATGTTGCAACCGAATCCAAAATCACGTCACGATGGGGACCGTATCTTCACCACTCCGAGTTCCTGTGTTGAGATCATTGATACTTGCCTGCATCTGCATCCTTGTCTTAGGAGGTCTATGGATGTTTTTGTCTTCTATCCGCGGCCATATAGGGTATTCACGCCACACTGTGGTGTCAAGCTGCGTGGCTGTTCTTGTCTCTATGATCGCGACAGTTTGGAAGCGGATCAACGGTCCACTTTCTTCCGGTGACCTTGCGCGCAACGAAGGGGTAATCACCTCATCTTCCAACCAGGTAGATGAATCAGTTGGATGTAATGACGTGATTTGTGCGACAGACGGCCCACAGCCCAGGTCTCGCCAGCAAGTGAGAGAAAATAGCGGGAGGTCCATCGAACAAACCGACGAGGAAGGTTTGGTAACTTTCGGAGCTGGCGATGTCGGAACGATACAGTGCATCAACCTGATAAGAATATCCAAGTGCCGTGGCAATCGTGCCAGTGGTGGGCCATGAAGCCAAGCTAACAAAAGGCCTAAAGCAAACACGCATGCATAAGGGTGACATTCAATCGACTTCACTTACCAAATCCAAAGTTGTCGCTCAATGTTGAACCGTGTGGGAGGAAAACCGTGCCAGTGACCGATTAATACAGACCAAATAAGGAAAACGAGGTCGTCAGGGACTCTCCACTTGTGAGCAAGTAGAGCCTCCTCCCACTTCCGCCTCATTCTTTTCCTCATCAAAAGTGCCGTTTTACTCCTTTTCTTTTTCTTATACCCTTTCCTCCCTATGGCTTTGTCCTCACATTCCCCCGTGCCGAACATCAAAGGAGGTGATCGGGGCCGTGGACCTTCCTTCCACTAGATGTCGAATCCTTGTATGTCCCTAGTTCTGTGACCCAGATACTTTTTGTTTACTTGTGCTTTCAGGCTAAGCATTGGCGAGAGAGCCTCGGAGTGAATATCGTCCAGGGTCACGCTCGCACCTCAATGTCTTAACCTCTCGATAGGGAAGGCTGGTGCCGCCATGACACCATCTCGTCCAGAGGCCGTAACACCCAACGCCGCCGGGTCATTTTCCAATGCCAATGTTCTGTCCCTCATGCCCCTTGAGTGGCCTGAACACGAGGACTTCTTCCTTCGTGCCTTTGCTATAAGCCCGAACTTCATGTCACGATCAGCAGCGCTTGCAGGCACTTGTTCTTCTTCGTTGGTACTAGTATTTGTACACCGAAGTACGGTAATTCTTCATTAACATTCAGGGGTTTCTGATTATTCGTATCGTCATAGCATCAATGCCGCACCCTGGTGCCTTGTTGGGAGCATGGCGTCGAGCTTGGGCTTATCACGATCCTACGATGCAGCTCTCTGACGAGTCCGAGGTGTCAGTTCCGCATCCTAGATTGCCCACGGTCACAGCCCATCTCTTCTATGCGGTCATCCGCTTGCCATCTCACCAAATGATACCAACATGCCACCGCCCAGCGACCGAAAATCGTTGTGGCACGAGATGTGTGAACACCTTTTTTTTTAACTCAGTCTACACTGATTGCTGACTTACTCCTCACCACCTCCCCGGCCATTCAGCAAGCCTTTCTTGCAAACCACGGATTCAGCATGCGGTGGCGCCACTCCTGGGCTGCCGAGAGTTAAGACCGCCGGATCGCCGATGGGTCCTCGACCTCTTCCGCTGTTCAGGTCCTCAAGTTACGGGCCTGTGGTGATGAACAGACAGAACGGTGCATTCATTTTGTCGAAACGATCGAATGTTGGAATTATTGGTGGATCCAGATAGCTTTGTCACTGCATATTTACAGTACAGGGTTGGTCATGCAACTACAGATTAGGAAAAAACATTAATAACTTGTCACCTTACTTGCTGAATGCACGTTGTACATGAACGAGCAGTGCGAGCTGCATACGGTCTGGCATTGTCCCGGCCACTTCAGGTATTTTACGGCGACCGTATTTTTTGTGGTCCTATACGTAACGAACCCGCCTTTTACGGCCGTAACCGTGAACGGTACTATCTCTTAGTGGTCAGGATCCACTTCGCCCCTTTATTTATCTTCAATACCATCTTGGTCCTCTTCTCCTCGCCGTGTCCTCGCACTACCTGTGGTTCACACCCTCACATTACTAGTGATCCCCTACTATCATACAAAATCCCACACGCTCACAACAGCCATTTACTTCAAGGACATCTCACAAAGCCCATGTCCGTTTGGAGTTTATGATGAAAAGATCACAGAATAAATTCGCTCTGGCAAAGAGCAAAACGTTTGACAACATGAAGGGTGGATGCCAGGCCCCTGACATAACTGATATGCAAAAGCTATGAACCAACATACTGTATCAGCCTCTTTGTAACATGATGTCCACCATGGGCGATAATCACGCTTGTACAATGTAGATTTGTGGGTCCTCATGGGCTGTTCTGCAGAAGTCAATAAAACTCAGCAGAAGATATGCAAGAGGTACTACCATCATTCAACTCTACGCCCAAGACCTCCACCCACACCATCCACACCCCCACGAGCTCCATTCCCACCCCCAAGAAGGTTATCAAGTAGGGAACCAACACCTATGTTAGGTCAGTCAAGCTTGCACCAGGCGGGCATGGGTTCTAACAGAACATACCGCCGAGTAGGTCCCCAACTGGACTGCCCACGCCCACGCGGCTGTCCTCTGGAGTCGGTGCAGCGAGAGCGAGAGCAGCAAAAGAGTGTGTTAAAACGGCCTTCATAAACCTCATCGTGTTCGGAGAAAGTAATGTGAAAGGATAAAATGTTTCAAGGGTGATGAACGCTGGTGAGAGAATGAGGGGGTGGTTCCAGTTTTTATACCCAGACAGCTCGAGTTTGTAATACTTGAAGGCCTCTGGAGAAGAATTGTGCCGATATCAGAAGCACTGAACTACCGCACGGGAGATTTTGAACGTCAATCGATTCCAACAATTTGAACTGACCAATCAGGTTTCGGGATTTTACCAACATGATTACCAGCGTGCATGTATTCTTTGCGATGCGAAATTCGGCTGTCATGGTGTATCCGTCCATTGCGACTAGCCACCCCGCTACAGTAGCTGCCCGCTAGCGTGAAAACTAGATTACTAGGATCGGCTAGGCGGGTGAGGCTACGTTGCGATTTTCCTCATCGGCCCGCTCCACAATTGGTATTAATCGTAAATTAATAGCTCTAATAAATTTCGAGTTTTCTTGGTGCAGGCAGCGTTCAGAAGGCATATTTAGTCAAAGGATATTTGTAGCATCGTACAAGCCCACTATAATACCTGTTTCTCAGGTCATAGATTTGGGTAGTTCATGATTGCTGACTCGGAGAACTTGAATGTTTAATTTTGCGTTTGTCGCCTTTTTTTTTTACATGGAACCGGGGTACTGTTACTGTAGTGTAAGCGAGCCATTCTAAGACCTCGTGATTCTAATTGACACGCTTGATTCACCCCGAGTCAACTGCCGGCAGTAGACTCGGAGTCAGGCCAGGTAGACCGACGGCCTGGGACACCTCAACCTTATTGACACCACCGAGTGCTACATCTGACTTCGGAGATGCTACTAGTAGTCCTTCTCAACTGTGACATATCAACTGGGGGCTGATAGTGTCATAGCGCTACATTTTCGAGTTGCTCATGATTTGGAATCATTGGTAAGAGATTCTTTCCGAAGGCAGCACGCAGTGTCGAGCAGACCATCAGGAAAATCGCAAAGTGACCTAGCCATTCCTAGTAATCTACTAGTAGTTTCCATTCACGCTAGTGGGTGGCTCTTGTTGACATGATACCGACAGTGGACTGGAAGACTGATTCTCCGCCATGGATTGATCCACCGTGGGGGGCCCGAATTTCCACCAAATTCCATCGCACAGAACACATGCACGGTTACAATGTAATACAGCCTGATTGGTCAGTTGTTCAGAACTAATAGGATATTCCCTGGACAATTTACGCACATTTTTGGTGGCTACCTTTTTTTCAGTGCCGTGATGGATTGTTTGCATCCAAACTACCAAACTGTATTATTTATTATAGCTGGTTGGATGATGTTTCATTTGGATAACTCGATGAATTTATATGCAACCCTTATAGATCGGCCCAGAGGCCAAGATCTTCGTCTCCTCGGTCGCATACAAGCCTGTGAGTTCTTCTATAAACTTTTGCGAGGGCCGTCGTCCCTCGCTTTCGTGCCAAAGATGATGTTGGTGGAGTGGCTGAGCCTACTACTGCACTGGCGGTTGAAATAAGGTCTCGCTCGAGCGCCCGCATGTGGGTTGGGGCCCACATGCAGGAGCCAAGCCTACGTGTTAAGTAAGCAGATGGATAGGCAGAAAACTGCACAGGGTCGCATCCCAGTGATGGGTTCGTGGAGGACGCGGTAGACTGGAGGGATTCGAGATTCGTCAGCCACTTCACGCAGGTGTAGTGTGTGCGGTATGTACAGCGCCGTAACAGCGTCTGCCAGTGCAGCGCTGAGCGGTGATCTCCTTAAATCTGTTGATGGGCGCAAAGTCCTTCAAGCTAATAAATGCAGGGTCAAACCTCATCAGGGTCATCACGGCTGATGCGCTGATGTTTGAATTTGTTAACTTGAATTTGTTAACATTTGTTTGTCGTCACTACAATTGAAGCGCCCTGACAGTTTCTTTCCCTAACTTACCATGTCTCCCACCGATGATCCCTACCGCAGCCTAGATTCTGAAAACTTGGGATTCCACCCACTTCAGATAACCGGTGGGGATGTTTTGGATTCCACTCCGATGACTACTGAATCATTTCCTTTTCCCCCTGCCAGTCCTCAGGGCGTACAATCTTCCTCGCCTCAAGACCCTCCTTGGGAAAGACAGGCGATTTTTTGCCACTGTGACAGACGGGGAGAGAACATGGCAAACACAATATGTGCAGAGCGTGGTCCAACGCGTGGAATGGAACGAGAACGTCGATGGATTGTACGAAAACTCATATTTCGATTCCTCCATACATCTGAGTCTCCTGCAGGGCTGTAAAACCACTTTCCCGCATAACGGTATCTCTTTATGCGAAAAAGTCTATGCACACAGACATCCTTATTGGAAGGCAGGAGATAACCTGTGAACCCCGACCCAGTTCGTCCAGTTTTTTGATATCTCACCTCCGCATCTGGCTGAGAGTACTACTTGTAGAACTTGACATCGTTCTCAACAGTGGTGATGGAGATGCCAGATATTCCACGGAGCCGGCCACACTCTCCTTAATGATCACCATGTCAGCTGCCAATGCGAGTTCCTCTCTGACTGCCGCAGTCCAACTCTCGAATCCTACCGAGGCCGATCGGGGTAGCGCTGGTAATCCTCTATCTCCTTTATCCCAGACAGAAATTTCACGCCATACTCTCCGTCGGGCGGAGGAGGCTATCAATACCATCAATACGACAGAAACCTGGAAACGTGCTGTTAAGATTATCAAGCGGGTGATGGACACCGTCAGTCCAATCGCTGCAGTACGCACAGCATCGTTTTTGCTCATCCTTCGCTGAGATGACTTCCTTCCAGCTGAACCCTTATGCCACTCTAGCTTGGAGTCTGCTCTCAAAGATCCCCGAGGTGAGTCTCCTTGCTTCCTCGGAATGTATGGAATATTTACTTTTTTTTTTCAACGTACCGCCAGACTCTGCTACAGCAAGTTCAACGTGACGATAATGTCGAAACACTGTTTGAGGCGATACGTGAAACATTCGAATTTGCAGAAGAGGCCGACACTTTAAGAAACATCCGGCCGGAGTCTAGGCAGGCAACAATCCTCGAAGAGATGCTGGAGTGTGTCTCCGAATGTGCCAAGTTTATAACATTGTATGCGGAGGATGTGCAAGTCGGTATGTATTTCTGACTTCTCCGCTACCATTCGTTTTAAATATGTGGTTTAAAGGAAAGCGGACTATTAAGAATATCGGTGGCCAAGCAGATGATAAGATCGACCAGTACCGCACCAACCTTGCCCGGCTACGAGACATCTTCCTTGTCCGTGCTGCTGTTACTACAGAGGTTGCTGTGCTAGAAGCTGGTGAGTAATTCCTTTCCTATAGTACAAGATCGTCGGATCTTCGGTCTGACAAAGGGCTCAGAGTTGGACGCAAAAATCAGAGAATTGCCATATAAGGGAGGCTGGCGATACGGCGATGAGAAGCGCTGCCTGGCAGGGACACGAGAAGACTTCTTGGATTATATTGTCAAGTGGGTCGAGAATCCGACATCTAATCGAGGGCTCGTTCTCCTCGGCCAAGCAGGCACGGGAAAGTCTTCGATTGCACATGAGGTCGCGCGCTACTTCGACGACAAGCACCTCGGCTCTTACTTCGCTTTTCTGCGAAAGGAGGGTTCGAAAGACGAGGCTTACCAGCTGTTTACGACACTTGCTCGGGATCTCTCCGATTTAAATCCTGCATTCAAGCACGCGCTCGGGAGGGTGGTCAAGGATAAATCGTCCCTTCGTGGTACGCGAGACTATCGCACACTTTTTGAATGCCTCCTTCTCGAACCGCTCAAGAACTTGGCACTTCCTTGTCCAATTCTTATTGTGATCGACGGATTGGATGAGAGTGGAGATGCAATCGGCAAGATAGGACTACATACATTCCTTGCTCAACATCTGGTCGACCTGCCGTCGGAATTCCGGGTACTTGTCACCTCAAGGCCAGAGCATGGTATCGAACCTGCGTTCGCCACGGCACCATCTATCGACACGCTCCATATGGATGACGCTAAACTGGCTTCCAAAACGGAGCAAGATATTTGCGCGTATCTCGAGAAGGAGCTCCCCCCGGAGGTGTTTAAAGATCATGGTGTCGAACTAGCAAAGGCTGCCGAAGGCTTGTTTCAATGGGCAACCGTTACATCCGGGTTCATAAACAGTCCTCCTGCTAGTTTTGGCTTTAGCGAGAAAAAGTGCGTACAGCGCCTGTTGGGACACTCTCGGGATAGCAATGGACAAGACCCGTTGGACAAGCTGTACGAAGAAGTTCTCGAAGGGTACTTCAAACCGCGTGAAGCACAGGCGCTATTTCGGTCCGTCATGGGACAACTTTTTGCTGCGATTGAACCACTCTCCCTCAAATGCTTGATTACCTTGCGACGGCATGCTCCCATTGACGATCCCGAAGATTATCGTCCGGTCGTTGAAATGCTCCGTCACCTCGGCTCGCTGCTGAGCAACGTCACTTCATCCGATCAGACGAGTCCCATCATTCCTCTCCATTCCTCATTCCGCGATTTTCTAACTAGCAAGAAGAGCGATGTGTTCTATGTGGACCTTGTCGAGGCCCACCATCAATTGGCACACTCCTGTCTTGGCTTAATGCTGGACGAGCTCAGGTTCAACATTTGTGAACTCGAATCATCTTATTTTGCGAACAGCGATGTCCCAGACCTTGAATCTCGAATTACTAAACACATTCCACCTGCCCTCCCGTATGCCTGCGTTTTCTGGGACGATCATTTGGAACATATTGCTTTCGAACGTGATCTCTTCATCAAACTTCGATCCCTGCTTGAGACGAAGTTTCTGTTTTGGTTGGAAGTCCTTAGCCTCAAGAGCAGTTTGGGCCTTGCATCTCCGGCGTTGTCGTCTCTGATGACATGGTTGTGGTCTGACCAGGTGGGTACATCCTATAATCCGATATGACATATAATGACTTGACTATTGGGTAAAATTGCAACAGCCTTCCGAAATGGAGGTGGAGAATTTGTTGGAATTAGCAAATGATGCGTCCACGTTTGTGCGATATTTTGGGATGGCGATGTCAACGAGTGCTCCGCACATCTATATCTCGGCTCTACCTTTCACACCAAGCTCCTCCCACATCATCAACCATTATGGTCACCTATTTCCTCACACATTATTGTTGGAACGCGGGCAATTGTCTCATTGGCCGGCATTGGAAATGACGATCCCGGCACATGAAGGACCAGTCGAGTGTGTTGTATTCTCACCAGATGGGCAACACATTGCCTCTGCCTCTCAAGATAACACAATTTGCGTGTGGGATGCCACGACAGGGGAGCTTGTAGCGGGCCCATTTACTGGACACACAGACTGGGTCAATTCTATTGCATTCTCACCAGACGGAAAGTGCGTCGTATCTGCCTCGGGAGATTCCACGCTTCGCATGTGGGATGCTGCAACAGGAGATGTGTTAGCGGGTCCGTTTACTGGACATACTGGTGCGGTCCTTTCCGTCGCCTTCTCACCGGACGGGCAGCGCATCGCTTCGGCTTCTGAGGATCAGACAATTGTCATGTGGGACGCTGCAACAGGACAGGTTGTTTCGGCCCCATTTGCTGAACACACCGATGAGGTCTTTTCTGTTGCATTCTCCCCAGACGGGAAACACATTGCCTCGTCCTCGGGAGATCACATAAATTTGTGGGATGTTGCAACAGGAGAACTGGTAGCGGGCCCATTGACTGGACATAGCGAGTACGTCAACTTCGTTGCGTTCTCACCGGACGGGAAGCGCATCGCCTCGGCTTCAGACGATCATACGATTCGCGTGTGGGATGCCGTAACAGGGGGGCTCATAGCAAATCCATTCACTGGTCACGCCGACGAGGTCTGTTCTCTTGTTTTCTCACCCGATGGGCATCGCATCGCCTCAGCTTCAAACGATTGTACGATTCGCGTATGGGCCGCCGCAACAGGAGAGGTCGTAGAGGGCCCGTTTACAGGACACGCTGATGACGTCCTTTCTGTTGCATTCTCTCCGGACGGACAGCGCATCGCCTCGGGCTCAGAAGACCAAACGATTCGTGTATGGGGTGCCACGACAGGAGAGGTGGTGACAGGCCCGTTTACTGGACACATAGATGGGGTCTCTTCTATTGCATTCTCTCCAGACGGCCAGCGCATCGCCTCAGCCTCGTATGATTACACAAGTTGCGTGTGGGATGCCACAACAGCGGAGGTCATCACGTTTATCAAACAAACCGATCAGCCCCTTTCTGTTGCATTCTCCCCAGATGGACAACACATCGCCTCGGGCTCAAAAGATTGCAAGATTTATGTGTGGGATGCTGCAACGGGAGAGGTTGTAATGGGCCCATTTATTGGACACACAAATTGGGTTAACTTCGTTGCATTCTCGCCAGACGGGAAGCGCATTGCCTCGGCCTCAGGAGACAGCACGATACGCGTGTGGGATGTTGCAACAGGAGAGCTGGTAGTGGGCCCAATTACTGGACACACCGACCATGTCTTTTCTCTTGCGTTCTCCTCAGATGGAAGGCAGATCGCCTCATCTTCAGAAGATTGCACGGTTCGGGTTTGGGATGCTGCAACAGGAGAAGCTATAGCGAATCCCTTTACCGGGCACACCAATCGGGTCGTCTCTGTTGTCTTCTCACCGGACATGCAGCGCATCGCCTCGGCCTCGTCCGACTGCACGATTCGCGTGTGGGATGCTGTAACAGGACAGTTGGTGGGGGACCCATTTATTGAACACACAAGCTGGGTCAACTCTGTTGCTTTCTCGCCGGACGGTCAGCACATCGTTTCGGCTTCGGGAGATCGCACGATTCGCGTGTGGGATGCCGTAACAAGAGCTGTCGTAGCGGGCCCATTTACCGGACACATGGAAGAGGTCATTTCCGCTATATTCTCGCCGGACGGGAAGCGCATCGTCTCAGCCTCCGGAGACTGCACGATTCGTATGTGGGATGTCGCAACACTGGCAGAACAAGGAGCAGACCGCATTGCTGGACCCGTCTGTGTGGAGAAGGTTAGAACAGAAGATATTGAGAAGATCCATTTTATGAACAGGTTTCTGATTGACGAGGATGGTTGGATGTGTGGGGAAGAGCCTGAGAGTGAAAGTGGAGAAGGGCCTGACTCGGAGGGTGAACTTCTTTTATGGGTTCCCCACGTTCATAGGCCATACTTTCGTAGAACTAACACTCTCTGGATCGCAGGGAAACATGAAACATGGCTAGATCTGACTAACTTTGTGCACGGATCGAATTGGGCTACAGTATATGTTCACAATCGATCTAAATAGGCAGTTACGGTATATTCTATGTTATTTTATCCCTTTCCAATCACTGTACCAGAAATTTCACAGTTTCCTGGCTGAGAACTGATTGAGAACCCAGTGACTGGGACGTGGTTGCCAATATTCAATCTAGTGGTTGTTGGCCTTGCTATCCCGACCACGCGGAGCTACAGTATGTCTGACACAGTGGGGGAAGAGTATCCAAGTGAGGATGCGCACAGGGCATTGACTTGGCGACTGACGCCCACACATTCTACATTGTGCATGTATTCAAGTTCTGCAAGTAAGAATTGCTGAGATGCCCTACGCAGCCAAGAGTGCCAGAAGTATGGACCTACGCATCGCGCAACTCGAGCGCGCGCGAAGTGGCGACGGCCTTTGGGGTTGTCCCAAGAAGATACAGCCCCTAGCGTGAGCAATGTTAGGGCGCATGTCGACCGCAGGCCAGTCTACACCACCATCGTACTACACTTCTTGTCGAGATAAATTCTGATCTTTTTCGACTAGTCACCCAGCACCAAGCAGAGCACAGGTCCGCAGCGTTATTTCCATTAACTCTGCTCATCACCTTCCGTCCACCACATCTCTTGCTTCGGTCACCTTGCCGCTATGCGAAGCACGGATCCGTCGCTAACTTAGTCAGGACTAGGTTCCTTGCCGCTGAGTTTGGAGCGTCGGGTTTTGTGTGGCCCATGCCAATCCCATACTAATATGCGACGGTTACCAGAGAAACGTGCTTTTGGCAGGGAGTTGTCCTTGTAACTGTAATACGCTCATATAAGAGTAAAAATGCAGAGTGTTTCCTACAAGTTTTCGCTCGATGCTATATCGCTGTTGAAGTTCTCGATTTTGGTGCTGCCAATGATTGCAACAAGTGCAACACACCTTTTCCACAATTTAATGCGTAAGCACATCCTCAGGGAAGGATAAGTCATCTTCATCGAGGAGCAAAGGGAAACATGTACCATGGCGTCCTAGCTGTCCTTCGCCCACCGGATGCGGTCATGTCGACGGCGACAGAATCCAAGCTCCTGTCTTCATACCAATGTCTTCATGAGCATTCAAAGTCTCTGGCAGCGCATCTCATGGGGGAATGTGCCTTTCTCCTTCTGATGAAAAGTCGCAAGAGAGGTCTGAGCAGAGAAACGAAATGAGGGAGCATCGAATGACAAAATTCTGTGCGAAGAGGCAGTTCCATAGCCGACAGTTCCAAGTTAGTCCTGGATAGATCCACCGGGTAATGCCGTGATTGTTTGGTCGGCGCTTCAATTGCTGCTCCTGACCACCACAACAGTGAGCTCGGTGTTAACGACGACAAGACGAGCCTGAGCTTGATCTCTTGTTCACTCACATCTCGCACATGGACGCAGGTGCACACAAATTACTCGAAACCGTGGTCCTCAAGACACTACATGCTCATAGCTTTACACGGTCCTCATCACAGGCCTCTCTTGTACTTTCCGATCTCCTTTCACGCTACCTCATCTTATTGGCCACGACATGCTCCAAATACGCTCAACACACCGGAAGAGTGAATATGACCGTTAGAGACGCCGTCCATGCCCTCGATGAACTCGGTGTCAGCATGGACGAGCTTCACGAATACTGTGGTACGGAGGGCGACGAGCTGGCGCGTTACTCGGGCCACTCCACGAAGCGACAAGAGGATCTGAGCGAGTTAAGGGGTCAGTTGAACGTGATACTTTTATCTTTTTGTATTAACGCGTCTGCCCGTCATGCTCAGCATCACTAGCAAGTGGGCTACCCATCCAGCGTGAATCAATACCGTTACTTTGGGCGCCACTCCCCGATTTTTACTTCGAGGATGTAGAAGAAGAGGAAGAATGGGACCAAGAGGAGGAGGACGAAGATATCACAATGGCGGACGCCACTGTCGCAGGAAAAGACACCGAGGTCCCTTTCCCCTCCATTTCCCAAGACTCTGGAGGACGGCCATTGACTCCACCACGACTTTTGTCCACCCCACCCTTACCTTTATCTCCCGTATCTAATCCGACGACCCCTACGCGAAAACGGCCACGAACGGACAGTTGGAAACCGCCACCACACATACCCAGCTTCCTACCGCCTTTCCCTGTCGAACGCTCGACCCCTGACCCCGACTCCCTCTCACTTCCTCCCCCCGGCGAGCCATCCACCTCCTCCGCCCAACTCCTTCCATCAAAGATTGAGCCGACAGCATCCCTCGCACGAGTGGCATCTGCCAATCCTGCCGATTATACGACCATAGTTCCCTACTCCCTTTCAAATCTCGCGTCGACTCCCGAGTGGCACCTGCCATCTACGCTGAGGGAGTCGCGGGCACGAGTTGATCCTCCCCCGTCTCAACTCCCCATCCCCCAAATCCAACCTTCGCTCCTCGGTGCTTACCACCACATACTCACACATCCACCTCCCGCGAGCCCAAACGTCGCGAACCCCTCCCGCCACCGCGTAGCCATGGTCTTGCTCAATCAAGCTCAGAAAAACCCACACTGGGAACCTGCGGACAGTTTGTACGCCACTACCGCTCCCAATGCGCCCACGATGGCGCCCGTAGGCCCGTCTTATGCCGTTCCTATTTGTTGTTCCGCTTCTTCTACATCGGAAGAAAAGAAGGAGGAAGAGAAGGATAAAAGGGCAAACTTGCCAGGTGCGGCACCACGTCCCATAGGAACGCAAGAGCGGATC
>QLPA01001125.1:16374-70869 GCA_003313945.1 Lactifluus pinguis
ACCGCCTTTGCCGCCGCCGGCGCCTCCGCCGATGAAATCGTCGTCATCGTCGTCGATGGCCAAGGGTAAAGAGTTGCTGCTCGCGAACGGCCTGACGAATGGCAAGGGCAAGGAGGTGGAAAAGGGCCCCGTTTTGCCAGACGCACGTCTCTTCGCGACGTGGGAACATGAACAGAAGAGTTTCCGGGATCCTCTCGCGATGCCCCGTCGTGCCAGGCAAGGGAGCGTGCATACGAGTTTGTCAATGTCGAATGTGCCAGGGCGAGCAAGGGGCGAGAGTAGAGCGGGAGTAGGGGCGTAATGTGTTTCACTGGCTTTTCGAATTGCACTCGTGATCCCTGTCTACTCCATCGCTTTCAAACTTGCTTTCTTGTCGAGACATAGTGAAATGACTTGCCAAGGCAAGGGTTATTCCCGTGTCACTGATCTGTGGATGACTGACGTGAATGTTCTTCGTAACTGTATTTTCACAGCTAATCACGAGACACAATCTAACTTCTCAATTCATGTAACCACTCATTGCAGCACCGAAAGAGAGGACGATGCAGTACACATGCTGAATCAAGCCATGAAAAGGTACATGCACAACAGAGTAACATCCGTAAGGACGATAAATGGATGGGCGTAAAATGCAGGTGCACTAGGGAAAGACGAGAAATACCGACGGAGACGAGAAATAACCGACGAGTAAGAGAGAGCGGGGACTAGGAACCCTTGGGGGCCTCTTTGAACGAAATGGCCTGAAGGCTAATAAGCGCGCGCATTCGAGCCAATCCGCGCGTGGGAAACTTACCTGCTCTTCGTTCATAGCGGAAACGATGGTGACGAGGAGATCTTTACCCTCTTCGAATGCAGCCATAATCTGAGAGCCCATATCACCCTCCGGAACCCTGACATCATCCTTCGATCCACCTTCTGTGCTCATCAGGTTAAGGAACCCATCATCGATGTTGACCTTGAGAGGGTGGGAGTTGAGCAGCATAGATCGGAAAACAGAATACAACTTACGAGCTGGTATTCAGTACGTCGGACATTAGGAACATCCATATTGTGCGTAGAGGGACATATATCTTCCTGCAAATTCCCAATCAGGAGTGACGTGTTACAGTAGCGCCCAGACGTACCAATTTTTTACCGGTGAAGATCTGACTCATCATGAAGTATACGCGTCCAGATACAAGAAAAGTACTTACGTCGATGGCGACAAGGTGAACCTTTGCATGGCCATGCTTGCCGGTCTTTGAAGTGGACATATCGACTATCTTGCAGGGGCGGCCTGACATCCATCACGCTCATTCAACTAAAGGACACGAGTAAGAGAATTTTAATGCGTACCCTTGATGACGACGTGACCGTTCTTGCGAAGAGCAGAGCATTGCATGGGGAAGGTGAGGGAGGCCCCAGCACTGGCCTTAAGGCAGGAGTGAGAACGAGACGAGCGAAGCAAAATGAACCAGAAATGATGATTACCTGCTCAAAAGTCTGATTATGGGCTTCTTCGTCAGACATGGAGGGCCGTTGGGATGACTTTTTTGGATAGGAAAGGAGAGGGTAGAGGGGATGTGAAAAGGACGGAGCGAAAGTCTGACTGTGGCGAAAAATCAAAGTTGCCTGATCAATTTCAATCTCCGACTCATATCCGATCCGGGAAAAACGACATTCAGCTTTCTTTACGTCCAACGCTACAAGTTTATTACTACTGAATGTATAATAGAAATATCTTATCTTAGTACCCCATACATCTACTACAAAGTTAACTTACTTTGTATATCTGACCTGGGGATCCCCAAATGATTATATAATCAAGTCTATCTCTACAGCGCTTTGCAATGCCTCCCTAGTCATAACCATCAGTGCCACCATTCTTAGAGGCTATCATGCACCCTTTCGGAGGGACACCAAAATGTCCTAGGTGCTCACAGGCTGTTTATGCTGCTGAACAGGTGTGTCTTACGTCCGACTTCTGTAGCTGACCTAACTACGCACCGACAGGTGATGGGGCCCGGCAGAAAGGTCTGCTTTCCTCCTCTTTCATATGTTTGTTTATACCCTCTAAAGACTTTCCTTCTCTTGTAGTTGTATCATAAAGTACGTTCCTGCTCGAGTGTTTTGGCTTGCAAGCCGTGCCAACTGTGCCTAGCCTTGTCTCACGTGTACGACCTGCGGTGTAAGGTTAGACTCATTCCGGCTACTGGAACACGACGAAGAGGTGCGAATCTTATCATTTCGGACGACTTCTTGATTTCCTAACAATGCCGTTCTAATCTCAGCCATACTGGTACGCTGTCTCTGGATTCCCATAAATGATAACAACCTCTCACTTCTTCTCACAGTAAGAACTGTCATAGCAAGAACTTCGGAACACGGGATCTACGTCAGGCAAACCTTCCTCACAGTACCGGGGAACCATCTCTGTCACCCCCCCGTTCAGCCGGCGCATCTCCTTCCACGCCCCAGCGTCGGATTGCAAGCCCACCACTAATTTCTTCCCAGACATCAGGTCGCAACGCCCCTCTCTTCTCGCCCTCGCCCCTCGCTCGAAAAGACGCAGGGACATTCGGAGAGTCCACAAGCTCCCCAGGACCGCTCCTCCGTCCCACACGTGTGCTGAGCCCTACTCGTGCAGCATTCAACCCCGATTCAGAACGGACTGACGGAACCGATAACGGTGCCGATCAAGAGAGCAACGATTCGCAATTTACCCCATCGCACGCTGGACGCTCCGATGGTGGTCTCCCGCGAACCGTACCACTCAATGGCATAGTCACCGCCGAACGCGCGGCTTCGCCCACGTCACCACCGACCTCTAGCGCTCGTGCGGCTCTCCTTGGCCGTTCGGCCTCGCTAAATGTTAACGGAGCCACTGGGGCGCCCAAAGTCGTTGCACCGTTGGTTTCAAACTCGACCGGCACGCGATATGGTGCGGCCCTCACCGGCTCTACCTCGAAGGGGGGAAGCCCGGCTCGGCAGTGGGGCAGTGGAACACCTCAGTGCCCACGTTGTGGCAAGAGCGTGTATTTTGCAGAGCAGGTGAGTTTTCTTTTTCTTTTTTTTGTTGTTTTCGGTTCCCGCTCACTCGCGACGGGAACAAAGGTAAAGGCGGTTGGTAAGACGTGGCACAAGGCGTGTCTTCGCTGTTCAGAATGCGCCACGTCGCTCGATTCGAACAGACTCACGGAAAGAGATGGAGATCCTCTGTGTCATCGATGCTACAATAAGGTCTGCACCCCACACTGTCATACAAAGTTGGTCAATTTGGTGCTTATCGAACCGATCAACAGTTGCATGGTCCAGCCGGCAGTGGATACGCCTTGCTGGGAAAGCCAGGTGGTTGAGGTAAGGATATCACAAATGGCATCTACATTGAAAGAGACGATTTTGTTAGGCGGTGTATGCTCTCTGTTGATAACGTGGCTGTTTTTGTTTGTGGCATCACTGTTACGACTTGTTATGCTTACGACCCGATTTTGCTGGTCACGAATCTGTGTCTTTTGTTTGTCGTCTTATATAGCTCCGTTAGATGGACTTTTTTACTTTTCCCATTTCAATTCTCCCCTACCCAGAACGCGATTCTGAGCACCAGAAAACGAGAATTATTGTCTAGGATATGTACGTCCCTGCGTTGGACAAGCTTTAGGGCTGGGTGCTCGCGCCATCCCCGTCCGAATCTCTGACGAGGAGAAACCTCTCGACAACAGTCGCAACAATGTTGCGCCACTCGACCATGGCGCCGATTCCCAAATCGCCGCAAGCGAGGTTCTTTGAAATCGGTCCGACGACGTTGTACCCGATCACTTCACGAATAGTTCGAACGTGCAGCGCGGTCAGCGGATGCTCGTACATGAGCGTGTTCATGGCTGGGAAGACATACGTCGGCGTCGTCGGTGCCAACGCACGTAATAATGACGTCTTTTTATTTTTATTTTCAGAGAGCATGAAACAAAGGGGGGAAGGGAGGAAGCTCCACAAGAACTGTCGTTGGGTGTGTGGGGATGTATAATCGTGGGGTCTATTGGGAAGATGGAAAGAGAGACCAAAAAGAAAGAAAGAAGGAGAATAGAGAGGAGGAACGAGGATGTTGAGAGGGTGGTTTCAACTCACCACGAGATTGTCGCACACACCATTGGCAATTTTGGCTAGTGTGTTGGCGGAGCAGGGTGCGATTAGGACCACGTCTGCCCAACGACGAAGCTCGATGTGCAAAATCGGGTCTCCGATGCGGTAGTTTGGCTACGCGAAGAAGAGAGAGTTAAGGCGCAACAAGCAAGGAAAAAGGGCTTCAGGAGAAGGGGCGTTTCTGCGTACATCCCACTCGTCGTCATCTGTCCAGACTTGCACTCCTTGCCTGCGGATATCCTCAGGCTGGAAAAACGTGAGCGATGGCTTCGTCGTGGCTACCTGTACCGATACGTTCTTGTACTGTGAAAAACAAAACGCCGCGGCGGTTGTGAAAACGAGATGGTTACGGGTGGGATGGGACGAACCTTGAGGAACTCCTCGACTATGAGGGGTGCTTTGATGGACGCGACGCTGCCGGTTGTGATGAGGAGAACGTGTGTGTGGCCCTCGCGCCTATTAGCCGCTGCAGTGAAGTGCCCTGCCATGTGGTGTGGTATGTTTCCGAGTGACGTTTGCACACAAAGTCGCACAAAGTCTAGCTTCTATGTTATCGGCCGTCGCCTAGGTTCTAACTTCAAACTGACTTCTACTACGGAACAAGTGCAATCATCTGTACATGTCTCATACATGGTTTATCGAGTTCAGATAAGCCTCTATCGTGCGAGAGTGCCGATAAATGTTTCCTGCAGTGGCTGACAGGTGCTTCGCAAGATCCAGGATTTGACCCGGGTTTCTGCCTTGGTCCCTCAGTCCGTGGATACACAATGCGACGTATACACTGTCTCTTGACACGGCCTATATGTGTTCATCTGTTTATTGCACTTACACTGGGACGGAAAGATGAGGGCCTTCGCCGAGAGCAGACAGTTCCCAGGCCCCCACCAACATTGTAGGCAGCAGCCTGAGGAGGCTGGGAGCACCCGTCAATCGCAATTTCGAACTCCACATTGAACCGAATTCGCTCGTCGTCCTCGCCATCTTCCTGAGCACGGTGCCCCCTGTGATATTCTCTTCAAGGGCCAGCTCACATACAGCGGGTCTCGCAATCCTGACTCGGAGGCACCAGGATAGAGGTCCGCTTTCGAGTTTTGATGTTTCCCGTTGCGCAGGATATTTATGCAAAGGTCTTGTCCGTTAATAAAAGTGTCAAGATACAACGCATCCCGCGCCAGCCGGAGGAGGCAACGTGGGGGCTATCGCACGTCTCAGCTATGGTACCCACAACCCGAATCCTCCCCTAGAAACGAAGACGTATTGTCACGGGGAGGAGATGCCATCGCCGGCGCGGCGGTCAGATGGGCACTGGTGGCACAAAGGACATGCTTTAGGGGGGATTGTGTAGGATTGGATTGGGGTGTATCCCCTGCTTGGCCGGGTTGCATGATCCGCTTGAGGCCAAACCGCAAGCAAAAGTACTATAAGGGAGTTTCGATCACTCCCACAAACTCCTACAACTATGATCTGCGCGTTGAACACGGTCACTTACCTAACTCCTATGATCGATTGCATTTTTCACAGCAGGCCTTGCAGCAGGCTAATTCCCCATGGAACGCGATATTTATCACTGCCAGTGTGTAATAATATGCAGCGTTGATATGTGCTTATTATAGAGGTGTGCAAGTTGAATTCTTCTCGCCGCGGGCATAGATCGGTATACAGTAGGTTATAACTGATCATGGGTGCAGCACGTTTTAGACTCCTCGCTTGCCTCTGCTCAGGCAAAATGCGATCTGAGGCATCGCCTCGTAGTTGTTAGTCCCAGTTTTGGGGGCAGCACCGGCGGCGCTCCGGCGAAATGTGTCGATCGTAAGTGGTTAGGTAAGTGACCGTGCTCAACGCAGAGATGCTTCCGCCCTCGTCTCTTGGGGTGGGTTTGTTGATCCATCTTTTTCCTAAGATCGGGTGGTTCCCCGGGAAGCCACCCGCTCAATGAGTGCCGCTAGGTGTCATTTTTCGAATCACAGGGAAGACAGACGTAGGGTATTGGGCCTTCCAGCGTACGCTTGATTTCGGGGTTACCTACATACATATGCCTGCAGATCGAAACTGAAAAAAAAACATTTCTGGAGCGATTGCAAGTGGCGGAACTACAGAAATAAGGTAAAAGAAGCTCAAACTCTTTAGTTCCATGACTCTGTCTGATCAAATTCTGTAACAAACGTGTTATGTAGATAGCTTCACGTCGCGAGCTTGAAGATGGCATCCCAATCAATCCTTCGATTCTTGACATCACAAGTCCTATCATAGTCTGCCGATGGCTGTCGATTGAGTTGTAAAATAGGCATCCAAGTCATCGGGGAGGGATTAACCGCGCCAATAATCATGATATTGTCGCCCCCATCTCCAATGCGCCACAAATGGGCGTCTGAGGAGGTACACCCGGGATCCGGTTTGCGATCCTTTATTAGAGAGAGAGAGGGGGGGAATAAGTCTATGCGAATGAAATACCCGTGGCTGGAACAAAACAGGACTGACCATGAGAAAGGCATTCATAATTTGGCCAATGTGGTGCGCGAACGTAGCAACCGTTATAGGACTGTCTGTAGGGGTGACGTCACGGACACGGACACGACGCGTCCATCGTTCGTATCCCGGCCACTGTCAGTTATCATCTAATTCAGCGCCCAATGTATCGCCTTTCCAAAAAACTGTACTGACCGCAATGCAGATATTCGTGGTCGACCCAGCACCAAGTTGCGCATATCCCTGAGCGTTGCAGAGGGTTCCCCCTTGACCAGCGGCGGCTGCTTCGAGGGAAAGGCCTAGCTTCCCGTCCAGATGTTCAAAAAAGATGGGAAATTGCAGGTCTGACAGGTCGGAGTGCCCTCCGACGTCTGAAAGTTTCGGCGGCGACGGCATCATCTGAGGTACCACGGGGCCTCTGGAGGTAACGGTACGGTCGAGTATCCAAAAATCTTGGCCATTAATGTCTGGGATGTGTGGTGGGATATTGAAAGGAGGTGGTATGTAATCGACGACCAAGAACGGGCCCTCCCTCCCCGGAAGTGACATGGACTTCAAGGGCGGGAGAGTCTCTCTACCAAGCAGGCTGCAAAAATATTGCATTGCAGACTCGAGCTTGAAGGACCAGGCAATGTAACCGTCGGACAGGAGGGTTTTTCGTTCTCCTTGGGTATCCATGAAAGAGGGAATGCGATGTAGGGTGTTCACGGTCAATGAACGAGGCGCATTATATGCAAGCACGCGCGCGCTAAGTGGAGTAACACAGAGATCAGCGTTACTCTAGTTGTATCCAGAAGGACGGAAAAGGTGTGCACGGCATAGGAAAGAGGCTGAGTCGAGTCGGAGGTAAGTTGGAGAATGCGGCATTCGAAAGAAACGCACAGCCTGCACAATGATGCCGAAAGTTGAAGTTCTTCTGAACGGTAGGCTCTGCTCGGACTTGGAAAAAAAAAAAAAGGACCCTAATTCAGAGACTCTCAACGATCCGGATTAAATGATAATTTAGCTCTCTTGAAAAAATAAAAACTTATGCGTTCAAAGTTGATTACAGAGTCATCACCTTTTTAGTATGTTTTTACTTCCGCCCTCGGTGTAGGTCTTATTGTAGTGCTTCGGCTGCCCAGCCCTTTGCCCAGGTTCACATGCGTACTAGTACCAACCTAGGGCAGGACGCTTTTTTTCTGGTCACCGGAGTCACGTGGGTTCCTTCAGTTTTGGCGTAGTGAGCCTGTATTCTGAATCTGATGGCCATCAGCGACGGTGACTAGCATGTACCATATAGAAACTAGAACAGGATAAACTTACTGGCTGGGCAGCCTCTCAGGCTAACCCTTCTTGAACATGTCCATAGAATGATGCTCCGAGTCGCTGCAAGTCAGACACAGACAACTTGAGATGCACCATCAATGACCCTATATCGACGACGAGCTAATGACGTGCGCAACTCAGGCGGGCATAGCATCCCAAGAATATTGATACGTTGATATTCCATGTAGGTAGTCGAGCAGCAAACGCTGAGGAGAGTTCTTCCCGGTCCGTGGGAAAACGAGAAAAGAACGTGTGCGTCAAAGTCGCCGGCCCGGTTGATGTGTCGATAAAGGCAAGAGTGAAACCTCGAATCACCACGTCTCCCATTTTGTTAATACTTGCTCCCTGGCGATATGTGGGATCTATTTCAGTCATTCTATTTCAGTCATGGAGAACGACCTCCGCCCGTTTCCCAACAACAAGATACGCGAGTTCAGTCATCGCGCAGACAAATTTTCCATCGCGAAATTTGAACTTGTCACAACCACTGACCGACGACGATGTGGATAAAATATTGACGAACATGGCTTAATTGGCATGTAACTTGATACTTTGTTTTACACAACAACCGGCTGCAGCGTCTTCAAGCGGGGCCTTCTACAGCTTCTCCGCTTTCCTGCTCAGAAAAGGCGGAAGATCGCCGCGAGCCCGCGGGGCAAATACCGCGTTTTACTGTATATGCCCGGGTCGTAACGCGAATAGGTCTCACTCCAGAGAAGATGACGATACTGTCCAGCAACTGAACATCTCGGTCATTATGTCCCGAGAACTGAGGTGCGATGTCTTCTCTGGTTGCGAAAGAGTTCGCCGGCTAAAGACAAGGTACAGTAGTTTGGGAACTAAGGAGCATCTGTCATTCTTTGAGCGACTCTTCAAAATTTTTGCCGAGATCATGATATAAACCGGAGACAGACACAAGCCGACACAGTATACACACATCATCGCGATGGACCATGACATGCATGATATCAGACGCTAGTAAGTTAGGAAGATGATTTTCGATCAAAAATCTCCCCATTCTTCTACAAAATTGTCTTGCCTGTGTAGAGTATATCATGTTATCTTGTTGGACAAGCATGACGACCTTGTAAGTGCACTTAGGTTCCGTGATATTGAACCCCCGGCGTCTTTTTGTATGCATATGGGCAGACTCGGATATGGTATATTAATGCAGAAATGAAAGAAGCGTCTCCAAGGAAAATGAAAAAATACGGTTCTCGGATTACATTCACCGATCTACGCTTGGTAGTTGACGTAGCCGATAGTGAGCACACGGGAGGAAAAGTCGCACAGTTAAAGCGCCGTCGATCACTCCGAGCCCACGTCCGGTGATGATGCATCGATGATGACGCGGTTGTTATATGTCACTTTGGATAGTGACTCGACTCCTGGCAAAGGGGGTTTCCACAGAAGCCACGCAATCGCCAGTGTCGTGTCACCGTCGACGATGCCTCAAAGGTCTTTTCAGAAACCGGTTGGCTCTCAGTCTGATGAGGTGCCATGCGCTTCGGCGAATGGCAAAAATGAACCAAGGACTTGGCCCCATCGGGGAGGAAATACAGTATGTCGGAATTGATAAGGAAAGAGCGGCGCTAGATTTGACTTTGACTTCTCCGCCGAAGAGAAAGGAACGCCTCATATTGGCACTCCTTTCGGGGATAGTACCCGGAAGAACCCATTATGGAAATCAGAAAGAATGTGCACCGATACATTAAGTTACACTGTAACTATGGGTGTGTGATGATAGTCCGACCAAGAATCCCTCAAAAAGTAGGAAAAAAAATAGACACCAGCTCCTTCAGCCAAACTTATAATGGTACATGATATGAGAACACGCAGACTATACAGCGTATTCCCGGTCCCAGGTCGATTGCGAAGAGCTGTACATTCCTTTATCGATCGAGTCCTCGCCTAGCTTGTCATTCGCGAGTACTTCCTGTTCGACGTGCACTCGAATCCCGTCATCGCCATCCGTGTTGACAGTATCATCTTGCGAGACTATTGGCCGACCGTGTCTTGTGTCTTTGGAGAGTTGCAAGGCAGTTGGAACCGCAGGATGCATGGGGGTCTGTGTCATGACAACCGACGGTTGTTCCGCTCTAGCCTCTACAATAATTCCGCCTCTGAGTCAAAAGATTACGTCTGAGTGTGGGTGGGTACGTACCGCGCACATGGACGATAATGCGTTGACTCATGATCCATGTAACGGAATATTCAAGGGATACACTACCCACACAGTGAGACTCAATAACGACGACTGAGAAAGGAAAAACGATACCCAGATGACTGGATAGAATGATCGGTACCTCGATACAAGAAGATGTTCATGATGTTCACGGCTGTACAAAAGGTGTCAGTTAGGGATCAACAGCCCAACGAAGGGACATACCCGTGAGTGCGATAATATATATCAAGCCATCGTATAACAACCTTGGGTGGGGTAAGACTTCCAACTACCACTACTCGGGGATGACGACGTACATCTTTACAAGCCTAGCACTACAAAGGGTCAGGACCGACAGCATGTGTTCAAAATGGAATATGGCTCACGCAGACGATCTGCTTCCGGATCTCACCTTGAGGAGGCAGTATGTCGATATTGAAAGTGTGAGACAATCGTATAGCATGGCTGCTAGGGCGAAAGACCAGGTAGATAGAGGCGCCGTGGGATGAGTGCTGGCAATCATGCAGCTAGATATTTGTCAGGAATAGCTGGGTGGCGATGGGGAAGTATACATACTTTCCCTGATTAGGATGCGCAGCCACGCAAACTTCAATTTGAATACACGCCATTGAAGCGAGAGAAAGGTTACACATACGTTTGTCATTTGAGCTACATTTGTACAGTCAATGAGTCAATAATTGCGGGGGTAGAGGGTGGTTAACTCACGAATCCGGCCCGTCGCAGCAGCCACCCACTCAAACTGTGCTCACATATTAAAAACGAGGATCTTCAGATTAGGGAAATGACTGACAGTCACTGCAAAGAAATACGCCACTACAATCGTCCGGCCAACACGTATATTGCGCTGAGAAATGTTGTACGTCCTGGGGCATGTCAGGTGACAAGGCAGGGACTACCGGACAGTTAAAACTTACCGGATACCTAGGATTGCATGTGATATCATCATTTGAATAACTGAACAATCCATGCGACATTGAGTGATCAGATAGTTGAGAGCAGTGAGAGCGCACCTTTAAGTACAGGAAGGATAAAGAAGAAGTGGCGGCAGGACTTTGGCGTGAAGCCGTGGTAGAAAAACCCCACATTACTGGCGACAATCACGATTATGCTTATGTACCTACAGAACATGTAAGTGCGTGTCATCAATGAAAATGTTGAAAGGACATGCCGAATCAGAACGAATAATATCAGACCCGGGCTATCCAACGTCCAGTCAAAACTTTATCTCAGTGACCCAGTATTGAGCTTCCTACCTCCTTCGTTCAGAGGTCTTGTACATGCGATATTCCGAAGGGAGGGTGAGAAGATAACTAGCCATGAATGAGTTACAATGAAAGGTAGAGAGCCAAAAGTTGAAACGTACTCATAAACAGCAATGGCCAGCGATATAACACGCATGTAGGCAGCTGTTGTGATAGCGCCCTGACTCGGGAGAGGGGAGGCGACAGAAACGAGGAGGATGCTCATATCACCGATGCTTTACTTCGTACTGCGGATGTAGGAAATGTTTGGGGGGGGAAGATATGGGGAAACCTTCGCGCTTCTAGCTATCACGAAGCCGCAGTACTTATGTTTACGAGGAGCGTTTTTTTTTTGTTTCGGTTAGCCGACTCTGCCCACCCTCAGGGCCAATATCAGACAAACACAGGGTCGATCATGCGTGAGAGAGCCCCCTCGGAAAGGTCGACATCAGTAAACTTTAGACGGTCACTCGCGGACAAAAATTCGCCCTGAATTGTGACGATCGGGGCAGGATCAGGGGAAATGAAAAAAATCAGTTTTTGAAGGACACGATTACCTGAACGATCAGAATCGCGCGGTGTGTGCCCAATCCGTTCCAAACATGCGATATGACTTGTGTGATTGGCGCGCGCCGGGTAGTTGACCTAATTTCCCATTTTGCTCGGTCACTCACGGGACTCGAGAGTTGGGTATCAGCGATAGCTCGGTAATGCTACGTATCGGCCAGCTGAGTGCTCAAGGTTGCGTGTACAGGAGAAAGTCGTTGTCATTCTTGATAGCATCCGAGTCGGCTCACGTGAGAGCCTTGCAAGTTCTGGAATCCAGCGACTTTCACAGACCTCAAATTCAAGCCCAAATTCTCTGTCAGTACCTTCGTGAAATGCCAGTTCTCGGTGATGCGCAAACAATACTACGTTTATCCCACATTTGCAAAATCGCCCCGATAAGCACTTTTTTTAGCTGATGGCTGAAAGATCGGATATACGTAACCCTATAAGTGGGTGCAATGAACTTATTTTATTAAATTTCCCTTTCCAAGAGAGTACAGAGCCCGAAATATTGGGTGTTTTGAGCATCGTTTCGCACCGGCAACACTTTTTACTTCACGGATTATCTCCTCTCAGAGATACAAAACGTGCTAGTACCTTAAAACACTTATCCAGAGGCAAAGAGAACCCCAAACGCGACTGAGAAGGGATGTTTGGCGTGGCATTTCAACTCCGATATGGTTAACCAAAAGAGGCAAGTCGGATTTTGCGGAACCTCCCGTGATGCCAGTGGAGATTAAATTTATTGAAATTCAGCCACGACCTGAGTACCCATCATCAGGCCCTTCGTCGGAAACTTCTTGTCTCATTTCACACCACATTTATGAGAAAATTTATTTGAGTAGCTTTGAGTCAAGAAGCTATGATATATATGTTGGTATGAGTCTAAAGTCAGTTGAGGCCATAAACATGTTGCGAAAGTGGGATAAGCATACAATAGTACCTGTGGTAAACAGCGCATCTGACGTTTCATTTTCAACTCGGATACGAATTAGGCTTTCGAACCTTCGCTTTGGGGTTGGATCACGTACAGCCACCATCACCTCACGCTGGGGAACTTGTAATAATGGAAATACCCCGTGACAGGTGCCAGTGGGAACTCTGCATAAGATAAAGGTATCATTCACGGGCAGCGATTCTGCGTATCGGTCCCAGGGTATCATTGCAAGGTGCCGAGATCAGACATGCCAACAGTCCCTGTGGATCAACTTCTAAACAGTCAAACACGACACAAACGATCAATACGTAGTCTGGTATTTGCTCTTGGTATTGGTAGGATTACACGATGATCGGGCCACAACAATCAGAGAAGCGAGACTGACAGGCCACGTGAATGTGACACCAAGGATCGAATATTGAATATTGAATGGCCAAACTGTCCAATTTCCACTGGTAACAATGGAATTGTGGTGATGCTCATTCGTTCAAACACTCGGGCTACACGAATCGGCAAAGAGGCTAGATTAAAGTTGTCAGTTATCCCCGACTCAGAACAGGACCTATCAGACACGGGGCAACAAGACCCAGTTCGTCCAAGTTCTCGTTCGGTTGCAGTGGTAGTGATGGAGTCGTGCACTGGCATGAGAAGGGATAGGCACGCTAATCGCACGCTTCTAGGGCCTTCATCTCCTGAGGAAACCAGAGAAACGGTTAGGTGGAGCAACTTGGGGTTACGTAAATTAGCGGAAAAGCAAGCAAGTGATGAGCATGGAGAATATGCAGGGCTGTTGCACACCGTGCCTGGTAGCCAGAGTCGGTACACATTTAGCGTGCCAAGTGACAGAGACAATAATGACAGTCAGTTCAAGGGTCAAGGATCCAAACAGGCACTAAACAATCTACTCAACGTAGATGGTATAATTAAAAGTGAACTGAGCATAAGGGAGTGTTTTGTTCAAGTTGCTGAGCGACTTTGTCAGCGCCAAGTCCGTAATATGAATTTGGATGTCATAGCTGTACCACCCTCCTGCGGCAGTACGCACTGAAAGACTTTCGCCGATTTCTGTCAAATTAATTGAACCCGGGTGGAGTACCATCTAAAGAGACGCCCTGTTATCATACCGGATGCATGTGCTACCAGCTGGCTATCAGGGTCATAAACAACATACCAACAAATTGCCAACGTACCTGAAGGCAGTGTTCATATCCCACACCGATCATAAGTCGAAGTCTTCCACTATCAGTAATGGTGCTTCGAGTTTCACTGGGAAGCTTCAAGTTTAAGGGCTGTCCCAAGGCGTACGACTGCCCGTGGTCGCAGCATTAACGCTGGCAGCTTCCCTTTCTGCGAGGTAGCACCGCATAGACATTAATTGTGTTCCTGTAAGATAATCAGTCTGAACGGAGGGAATAAAGCACATGCACAATTGCTGTAAAACGAGTCTGAAACCGTGACAATTGTTCCCGGGCCGTCCAAATTTGGAATTCAAGGACCGCTTCCCACGTCACTCTCTATCTGACAGGCCAATGCCCTCTACATTCCGTTTCGTTGGCAAGAGGTGCTCACAGGCCTGTCGCAAAGTATCGGCATTTAACAGGCTGGTGCCAAGTCGTGACAATGCTGTCAGGTCCATCGAACGATCCACCTTTTGGCAGCTCACATGGAAGCTGTTCGTTGTGCCGAAGGTTATGGGACTGCTGAAATCACGGCGAGTCTAGAGGGTTGGAGTCTCTGTATGAGGGATTATGTGTGCTGCAGGTGGGTGATTGCCGCTGTATGGAGGAGCTGTAGAACCCGCTAAACGAAATCAGGAGAATATGGATGACCAACCCTGGTGGGTGCCAGTCCGGTGACTTTCCCATTTCTCACGCCTGTCATTTTTCCTCCTTTCGTTCAATGTGTCCCTGACGGGCACTTACCCAAAATTCTTCTTGTTTAGGTTATGCATGTTACCAGGGTGTTGAAATGCCACGCATCTGGTCGAACCGCTCCCAGTGGTGGTTACAAATGACTCGGAAAAGCCGGAACAAAACACTTTGGGCGTATCAGTCATTTCTATCCATGGAATTGATTTGATGAATTAACGACAAGCCAAAACGTGACGCAGGATTTGGGATAGTGGATACTTATGGATCGTTGTGATTCGTTGATAATGTCAGTCCCCATTCCCAAGAATACGAGAGGGAGGCAGCAACGATAACTTCAATAAGTTCAAGACGCCGATCTAGCTCTACGTACCAACAGAAGATTCAAATTTCATTTTGAGGGAAGCATCTTCGGGATAATGCTTTGAGACACCGGGCACTACAGTACTGTACATGTATATTCCTTGCGCTATCAAACCGTAGTCATGACAACCCCACCATCATTTTCGCTTTCCCTAGCTCAATCTCGCTACTCAAAGGACGAGCATCTAGAACACGCCCAACGTCCGTCCCACCATATCCCGTTCCTTTCCGCCGCAGTCCAATCAGCTGCTTGAATAACCCTATCTTGCTGCTATCAAATGGCGAACGTTCCCCAGTTCGGTACGCCGGAAGCACAAACCCATCAACTTCTATCCTCTCTGCACCCGGATGTGCCATGTGGAGCGCAAGCAACACGCATACCTTCTCATATTCTTCTCTACTATCGAAGTAGAGCTGCCCTGCAAATAGATTCAATTCAGCTCGAATGTGCGCAGGGGCAGACCATTCTTGGTCCAGAGTCCCTGGGATGGGATAGAACGCTAGGTCTGAGAAGGAGCGCATCGAAGCGCAGACTCTGGACGCATATATGTGCAACCGAACTTGTTTTCTCTTGCGAATGATGGGAAGTAGCTCATTCGCTTCATAAGGGCTGATCACAATGACGACAGCGTTTCTTCCCGTTCCGCTTGATAAGATCCAATTGACAGGGCGAAGATAGTCTGTCAAGCGCATAGGGTCTGACATGGCAGTGGTGACAGCAAAATCTTCTGTCGCGAGTGGAGGTGGGGACCATTCCGTCGTCGAATTCAGAGCCGCGTCGATCCCAATAGGGGAGAAGAGTGGTAGAATGTGATTCAGAGTCTCGGGAAGTTGGCCCGTCATAACGAAGAAGCGGATATCGTCGTGGATAGTATGTTGTGCTGGATAAACCTTCGGCGGGCGCTGCAGATGACGTTCCCTCTCCATCTCGTGGTTAACCTCCCGTTCCTGCTCCTCTGCCATCCGAACATCGAACAGACCGATCACTCCGAGGAGTTCCATCCGGTCATGTAAGGCGGGAATGCGGCTCATTTCCGAACTAGCTTCAGCGCTCTGTCCGACTGAAATCGGGTCGTACATTTGTTCCAGGGTCTTACATTCGGGCTGCAACCAACTGGCCCTCAGAGAATCCAGGTTACTAATTGATCCATGTAGTTTGTATGCCAAAAAGCGGTGGTGGTGGTCAACGCCTTGTTGAGCCCAGTGCGGAAGGTGGTGACGGATATCTTCACAAGTCTCGTACATGGTCCAGCGAATGATATCTAAGACTTCGATGCGACGGCAATTCCTTTGATCACTTGGAATAAGGCTACGGATCCGGCGGTCAACCTCTCCAGGTGCAAAGAACATTACACATTGTCCCTTCCCTAGTTGCCGCATTCGCATACATCCTGACTCCTCCCTCAGCCCTTGTCCTGTAGATGAACAAATATATACTCACCCTGTAGAAGCCGATCTTTCGTAACCTTTGGCCCAAGAGTAACCGCAGCCCGGCTATCCCGAGGCAGCTTCAGGTCCGTTCCCCGAGTGTGCGCGTCATCAAGGTAAACTATGCACCTATCTAGTTGACGACTGAAAGGTGACGAAATAAATGGTTCGATGGATCCATCCTGGGTGAGAACTGTGAGGTGGTCCGAGTCGTTGAAAAAGACTGCTGCTGAAACATCAGGTCGAAGAGACAACCAATATCGTGCCAGGTCCTCATTCTGCAGCTCCAGCATCTGGGCTCCTACGTCAAGAAGGACTCGTATTTCAGGAGATTGTCCGATGAGACGTTTCAAGAATCCTTCCGCGGACTCGCGCTCGCCATTGTCTCCTTCCGTACATTCATAGTGATTATTTTCTGGTCGAAGGAGATATTGCAAAACCAGTGCATTCGTGCTCAGCTGCGAGACAGGATCTTCTTGAGTTATTGACGTCGGTAAGAGATATCGATTATCATTGGTACCACTGAATCCGGTGGTCACATTCTTCTTGTCTTCGACCAGATCCCAGGCCGAGGAGGAAAGCTTGAATTGGAATTCTTTGGCTGCTCGCGGGAAGACAACTTGTGACAAATAGAAGTCTATCACTGTTTTATTCCTTGAGAATAACGGGACGAGATGTTCATCGATTTGAGTATCGTCCTTGGTGTTCACGCCACTGAGCTGGCAGAGCGAATTAGGGATGTCTGCGCCAGATTCGACCCAGTGGTCATATTCCACCTCTGGATTGTCGAGCTTTGCCAGAAGGTCAAAACACAGCAAAATTTGTTGCTTGTTTAAGCCTCCATAATAATAACTGAGACAAGTCAGTGCGATGGCGACGTCTGGATGACCGAACTCGGCTCTCAAACTCGGAACGTCCTATGTTTTCCCTTAGTATATGTACGAGTCCACACTGTTAGAACATACCTTTGCGCGATATGGAACAGCCAACAATGTTCTACTCGGATCGAGACCATAGTCTACTCTCCAACGACGTTCCTTTAGGACGTAACCAAGAATCCCTTCGCCATCGACAAGGAGACCACGGAGCAAGAGAATTCCATTCCACAAGGTTGTTCCAGCACAGTGCAAACGAACGGCCTCATGAACTTCTTTTGGCACATCCCTCTGAATGATGAATGAGCGGGTTGCCTCACGGATTTGTGGTGAGAGGACGGCTAGGGGAAGTGAGGATAGAGCGCCCTTGAGTGCGTCGTCGACGATGAGTGAAGATATATTTCGGGAAACCTCGTGATCCAAGATCCGTGTGAGAGGGAAACCTTTCTGGGTCTCATCTAGTTCGAATAACTTGGGGAAACAAGCATGTATCTGTCTTGCACGAACTTGTAATCGGCTGAATACCTGCTGCGTTGTCGACCAACGATTAGGGTGATCCTCAACCGGCATTTGCTCTCCCGCAGTATAGACCAGCTGATATCGCACATGGAGTATCTCATCGCTCTCGTCCAGTATATCACGTGATCCTTCTGCGAGCCAATCCTGTAGGGTCTTGAGCTCTTGCGAAATAGACAACTTCTCGAACTCGCTATGCGATTCCAAGAGTGTATCGATGCACATGAGTTTCTGTGAAAGGATATGTTCCGGCTGGGTCACGAGAATACCGCCATCAGCGACACATTGCTTGTAAAGAGCGCTAATTTTTTGGACCACGGAAGTGTTGATTTTCAAATTTCGGGAGAATGGCATATAGAAGATGGGTCTGCTTGCGAGACCAGAAAGCCGGCCGATAAGCAGCTCCAACATTTGATTTGACAACGGCTTCAGAGTCACGACCCTGACCAGGCAAGAGCCGTTGGCCAGGGTTGATGAGACCAGGGGTACAATTACCGAGGACTTTCCTTCCCCCATGTTGAGCTGAAGTGAAGTGCTGCGTTTGGAGGTAGGTGAAATCATTTCACGGGCAATGGCTAATTGTAGTGGGCGGGCCAAAATGTTTGCGTCGATCTACCCAAGGTACCTGTTAGCCCCTACATGTTTCACAGAAACACCCACTGACCTGTATCAACAACCACTCACAAGAACACGCTGCTGCCACCTCCTCGCAAATAGTTTCGGCTTCCCGTGAAAATGCGTCATCTTGGTGTCTTGACGCAAGTTCGAGCAGGCGCTGGGATTGCTGATATTTTAGGAATGCTGCAGCATATCTGGTAATGACGTCCTTGCATTGCTCAGTGAGTGTACTGGCGTGATCCCTTGACAATTGGCGTAGAACCAATCGCGGTGTTATTCGAGGCCAGAGACCTGCCATACTGAGAACTTCGTCTACCCTCTGGTTCGACTTGAGAGTCATTGAGAGTTCGGAAAACATCGCGTCCTTCCTTTCACGACAGGCATCGCGGTGGTGGCGTAGAGCTTTGTATGAAGGAATGACTCGGACGCGTTCCGTGGCTGAAAGGTCCTTTTTCTGCAGGAGCTCGCTGTGACTCTTGCTTAAGTCGTCTCCATAAAGCCGCAATAGTTGCTTCTGAGAACTCCGAAACTCCTGAATCAGGTTACCGAGGCCATCTTCTCTAGTAGATGGGGGAATGCTTCTAGTCACTGTCGTCATGGCGGAAGACTCAGGTACAGGAATGTAAGGGGGTTGCTTTGTGATGTCGCGAAGAAACACAAGCAAAGACCGAATTGAGGTAGAAACTCCTTCGGAAGGCTTGACGTTGAACTGGGGAGAAAACGTGTAAGGCGGACAGGTGGCACCAGCAGCGTTAGTACTGTAGTGGTTCAAGACGGTCTGTAGATCTTCAATGTGGTCTTTAAGCTTCGAATTCCTGACAATTGATTGGAAATATGGTTCGACATGGGCTTTGCACCTAGATGCATCAAACCAATCATGGGGAAGACTGGGAATCTGTTTCTCTGGCCACTGTTCAATTATTGTGCGAGCTGCCGCTGATGCCTTTTCATCAACAACCCTGCAATATTCACCTCTCCGCTGCTTTTTGGCTTTCTTTTTGCTAACGGCTTGCATTGCCATTGTTGATACAGGGGTCCTGTTTATTGGATTGGCTGCTTCGGATATCAACGTTACCAAGCGATCGTGACCTGGACAAATACCATCCGAAAGTGTATACTGGGGTTCGGCTGGGAGCCTAAGATGTTGAAAACGGACATCCGTTGCAAATATCAGAATCAGGGGAAGAGATTCCCTATATTCAGGTTGGTTGAAGCTAGCCGCCGCAAGGCTGAACGCCAGAGTGATCTTCACGTCTTGGCGGTTGTGACTTATCGTTTCCAGACAGAGGCCGTAAATATCTATCCAATCTTGGGCAATATTGAAGTAAAGCCAGTATCGGCTATATCGTAAAGAAATTCCCCAGCTAGCTGGGCCTATTGATTTCCAGGATAGCATTGCGTCCCATAGTTTCAGTCCTTTACTAGAAAGTAAAGGTTGACCGTTCCAAGCCGCCCAGGATATTTGGTAGGCAGCATGCCCATCGTTTCCCCCATTGTCGACGTCCCTTGACCTGTAGACTATATCGCCCAGACTCGATGAAGGTGAGTGGGCTGAGCTTTGCAAGTCATGTGGGTAGTATACCCAGTTGCGAATGGCTGCGCGGTTCAGTAAAGGTTTGGTCCGCTCTGGAATGTCGAAGGTGATCGGGTAGTCGTAGAGGGCCTCCAGTGCTTGCGCGTGATTAAAAATGGAGCATACATCCGGGTGAAAGTCGTGGTGTTGCGAGAGTGTGGGAAGTTGACTCCACTCCACCGTCGCCATTGATTCCAAGTGTGGTGGATAATAATATCTTCGCGGCGTCAATTTGCTTATCAAAGTCAGGAGTTTTGCTTCATAGTTGCCAAGTCTTTGAAATGACTTGAAAGCTGCACTTCGCAACATGTAAACCGCTTCCTCTGTCCCAGTTTGACCAAGTAATGGGTCCGGCAAGCAGTGGCTCGTAATCGCGTGCAAATAGCATTGGTATAGTTTGCTCCCCAGGCTCACATTCCCTGACAGCCGCCCCAAATCGGTGTCGATCGTATACTCGTACCAGTGGACAAGTTGTTCCGTCCCTGCGCTTATGGAAACTTTTGCGAAGTCCCCATCTAAAGTAAAAGAGGCATCTCCTTGTGGAATAATGACTCGTCGCGGCAGCTCAAAAGAGGCGCTGGTAGGGCATAAGACAAGTTGGTTGGTGAGGCCAAACATAGTACCGGACGATTGGTGTTTATCGATGATGTAGCCGGGTATGCTTTGACACTCGATCTCTGACTGGTCGTTAATGAAGAATGAGAGGCGGAGTCTGGGCAGAGAAGCCTCCACCGTTTGGGGAGTGCGCACAATGATAACGTGTTCCAGGGATTCCAGAGCAGAAAGTGGGCGGGATATCATTTGGAAGGTAGGTGAGCGAATATCGACGAGAGATATGAAGGCGCAGTTATCTCCGGAGAGTTTACGAATCATGACATGGGACTTGTTGGGATCCATGGAGATGTGGAGTCGCCAATTGGAAGGTTCAGGTATCCATGGAGATTCAGCCGGACGGAACTCGAGCTCTCCGGTGGCCAGGTTGAGCCAGTGGACGTAATCACTGATGAATGACTTTGGGAAGTCACCGTCGAGTGCCGCCCGGGGAACGAACTGAAGGAGTTGGGAGTCTCCTGGCTGTCGTGCTTGTAAAGTTACATCGCCGTCGCGCCGCGAGAAAAGGAGCTTCAATGTTCTTATTAGCTTCTCCTTAACAATAAAAATAAGGAGATCGTTACCTGATAACCAGAGACTGTCGACCGTGTCATGAATTCCATTCCGGGGACATCTGCTGGAACCACATCGAGAATTCTCTGCCAAGTAGCATGGAAATTAGTAGACGTGAGTTGAGACGACTCGGACCTAAATACCCACCTTTCCCAGGATAGTTGCGTATGTAGAATGTTCTATTATCTCTTTTGGAAGCCTTCCTAACGGTTTCCCACCAACGAGAAGCTCGCCAGTGATTATGTTATAGAGGACTTCCTGTCCTCCTTCCGTATTGCAGGAGAACCACCGGGAATTGGGGGCAGGGAGAACATGCCAAGTCGAGGAGCTTTGCCGGCGATAACCTGACCACAAGCGTGAAAGCGCAAGATCGAAACCCGACGAATTTGATTGGAGTGCCACAAGGAAAACATCTTCAAGAAAGTGCAGTAATCGGTGGTGTCTATTGAGGGTCCGGTTGAGAAAATGAGACACATCGTCCTGGATTAATGGAGCGTTGTCGTGGACAATAACCGCACATTGCATAACAATGGCAAGATCATCGTCAGTGGAAAAAACATTTGGAACGTGTTCAACACCAACGTCAAAAGTAGAAACGCATGTTGCCGCCAGCGAACACAATTGGTGACGTAAGTTTGCACGTGATGTTTCATCTTGCGCCACGTCAAGCTTCGAGCACAGCTGGCCAACCCACCTATGGGTTACCATCCGAACATTCCGCAACAACACATATGCCCTTGCGCAAATATCTGGGTCTTTCGTGGAAGATAGAAGACGGCTAGTCACGAGAGCTGGAGATAGTTGAGCCAGAGACAGTGAAGAGTGAGCCGTGTATAACATACCAACAGTCCTGACAGTAACTTCCTCTAGCCAATTAGTCTGTACTCTCTCAAGAAGGGCAACCAGTTCGTGTAGGAGAATCCGCCCAAAATCGGGAATGCCGAGGTCAATGTGCCACTCCCGCACGCCATCTATCAACGGCCCAATCTGCCAGGCTGCTTGAGTGATCAGTGAATGCACCTCCTCTTGACGAAAGGAAAGCGAGGGTGAAGCCAGCTCTCTCGCTATGTTAAGCCATTGGAGGCGTGGTCCGCTACGCAAGGTGGAAAACGCGATATATTCGTGAAGACTGAGCTCCTTTGGGCACTCAGCCTGAGACGCAATCGCCTCATTGGACGTATGGTGAGTGCCCAACACGGTACGATGCAGGTAGCGGTATGAGCCTGATTGAGGGGCAGGAGGCTGGCAAAAGGTTGTAACATTGGACCCAAGAAAATTTCCCGACACCCAAGATCGTTTGGTACGATCAAATAACTTAAAGGATAGTCCATTATTGAGTAAAACTGAGGACTCAGTTGCCGGAATCTGAGCAGTCCTGTAATGAGTTTGTTCTTTGAACGATTTGGTGGTCGATCCAATAGTAATACGATGATATGCATGACGCTTTGACCAGGACTGCAGGCCAGAGAAAGCGTCTAAGAGTAACTTGGGTTCGCCCGTATCGTCTTGCACAATGGGCATTCCGATATCCCGGAGAATTTTGTAAGTTATCTCGCGCCAAGTCGAAAACCCACGTGGGGGAGAAAGCTCGAATACCACCCACTGTGCTTCCACCGTCGCTTCAGGCAGAGGCCATTCATGGATACCAATACGTAAGTTCTGAGCTTGCTTCTCCGTGAGACATTTCTCACAATGATGCTGGTGGATTGAATTCCCTTCGTCGTCCTCAGAGTAACTATGACTCATACTCGAGGCTGATTCTGTCAACGATTGGTACTTTTGATTCAGTGTGTCAAGTTCGGCGCGCTTTTTTTCCCTTTCTTGCTGAGCATGTAGATCGATGGTAGCATAAAGTTGTTGTAGTCTTTGAGAATCGCGGAAGTACCGCACAGCGAATGAAGATTCGACAGCTTTGCCCAAGAAGATGGACGTGCTGCAAGAGGCTTCCACATGCCGTCGGCACAAGTACTCTTCGATATGCAAGGCACGTCCCAGAGAGCTCGAGTGGTGAAGGAGTAATAAATGAAGAAAATCCCGGGGAATTTCAGGTGAATAGGATGCTAACAAGGGACACTGTCGGATAAGCAAGGTGTCCAAAGCCTTCCAAAGATTCATGATCGTCAAGATCATGATTGAATTATCTTCAGGATCAGTTTGGTATACTTCTTGTGCGCTGGTGAAGTACTGCTCGACGCAGGATGCAATGACGTCCGGAGCGTCATCGTCAAATTGAGATTTGACAACCCAAGAATCGAGGTGCCTCTCGACAGACAACTCGAAATCCGCAAGGGCAGTGCGCCGGTCTTCTGAGACAGCTTGTGTGAGTCTCTGTCCAGAAAATTGGCTGAAATCGGCTATATCATGGAGACGGGGTCGATGGGAAGGGGTAAACCGATACAATGGGGAGCTTTGCGACATTGAAAGAAGGACCTTCGTGAGGTATTTCTGCGAATTATGAAGACTGATATTTGTATCAGTAACGAAGTCGAGCCGTTCTGGGAGCCACTGTAGAGACATAGATCTGCTTCTTTGAAAATCTGACCACCGGCTTTGTAGAAGTTTCTCTGTCTCTGTCGCAGCATCGTACACAACTTGACAGATCTCGCCAGCAACAGCGGGGCCCAGCTTTGCTAAACGGCGGGCCATCTTGACCCTCATTCCAAAGAGTAATTCGCTCGGAAACGCTCCACGACAGCAGAGGCGGAGCAGATAGGCATGAAAGAAGAGAATGAACAATTTGTATATGTTGTGGGGATTGTGAGAGGTTTGGAGGGCCACCCTAATCACGAGCCATAGCCCAGACCTCCGCCAAGGCTTATATGCGTCCTTCCACAACACCTCATCTCCTATCCGTTTCGTGATGCGATCCACATCAGCTGCCTGACCGAAGCCCCTGAGGATTCCGACCAATAACCCGGAGATGTATTTTGGATCGGCACTTTCGCGGACTTCGCGGACTGTGGATCCAGCCTTGACAGTGGTTGCAGTGGAATCCAAGACGTCGACGTCCATTTGTGTAAGAAAGGAGGATAGTTCCTTGAGAAAAGATTTATTCGCGAAAAGTTCTGTGGATACTTTGACCGCTGGCCCTGGGTAAGAACAGAGGAGCTTTCCATTTGTGGACATCACAGCGCTTGCGAGCGGCAAGACCTCAAAGACTTCGAATCGAACATCATCGATAAGCTTGCGCACTACAACAGCGGCATTATGTGCCCGGATATGCTTGACAAACACGTCTGAACTCGAGTTGATTAATAATAGGCATAACACGCAAAACAATAGAATTCACCTCCAACGGTCAGACTCGATAGCGTACTCTGGAGATCTGCTTCGTCCATTGGAGACTTTACATTGCGCCAAACCGACTCCATCGCCTTTATCATATGAGACCATGTCAATCTCTGGGAGTGGGGGAGGCACTGGTGGAAATCGCGGGCGGCCTCTAGGAGAAGGCGACACAACGCTACACTTGTCTCTTGTTCAGTTGTCTCACTCGGAGCCTGTTGAGGAAGCTTTGGGGGCATGAAAACATGTTCAACAACAGATCTCAGGGCATCTTGAGTAAATTCAGATATGGGGAAGGACATATTTTTGGGGGGAGAGAGTTGAAACGTGTTTGAAGCAAGGTTTGGTCTCGCCACGCTAGGCGCCAGCACAACCTGAGATACTGGAAGACGCCGTAATCGATAGACGCTATGATAAGATGAGTTGACCAACACATTCACTTTGATCGCAGGAGAAGCCAGACTGTCCAGATCTAGAAATATCCCTTACCTTCGAACGTCCTCTCGCACGTTATCACAAGACTAACCTCCGTTCACATGACGAGTGTGAGATGTTTTAACGTGGTCATGAAAGCGAAGCTTCGGTAATAGAAACGGTGCCTCACCTGGAGGAAGTGCCGCAAGTGCGAGGGGGATACCGCCTATTGAAGCTGAAGGTCGATCAGCCTTGGCATGTCTGAGATCCATGAAAACTCCGACATGACATCAGCCGGCGGGTGTATCCGTTTTTTTTACAACTCGATTTCTATCAAAAGAATGGAATAGGCTTATAAGTGGTATTGAGCACCACGTGCTATATTTTGTGGTGAATTGCGAGAAGCAAGTGAGCAATTCGGAGTGTTTGATTGAGGGCGTTATGGCGCTCGTGGGATTCCAGCTTGCAGGATCGCTGAGTTTGAATGGCGTCTCAAGCTCCGCTCTCTTCGACCACCAACACAATCCACGACTTTTGTCGCTTTACCGACTTGCTGTTAACCTATGTCCCGAAGATACACGCATCTACCATGACCACCTACTAGTAGGACGCGCGTTACCCGTGGCAATTCAGGTACGGTTTTAATAAAAAAAAATCTCTTAAGCTAACAGTAACTATTGCCACCACGGGAAGAAGCATGACTATGTATGCCGCCGCGACCATAGTCATACCAACGATGTGATACGTATCACTATACCGCGGATTTCCGTCTGGGTGAGTACTCGATAACGAGCTGCTGGGATGGAAAAGCTGCCGGCAGACTGATTCCTGCCTTGACAACAGCACTCTGACTCAGGTCTAGGGCTTAGCGCACATAAGGCAACAAAGCCCAGCGTATCCAAGTTCTCGTCCAGTGATGGTAATGATGCAAGGTGGTCCCTATTTCATTCCTATACGTCGTGTCAGTGCCAAGCCTTGCGTCCTACCCTATTTTGTTATGCATTTCCCATGTCGCCTGAAGCCATCGCAGGCTCGCCAATACCATCCAAAAAGCCACCCGTGATACCAACGGCCGCGTGGGTAACCTGTTGACATAAAATGTTGAACGTTCATTGGTGATGTGCTGATGTATTATAATAACAAATTGCGGTTATGATAACCAAGACCCTTCGTCATTTCGTCTTCCCCAGTTCAAACTCGCTGCTCAAAGGACGAGCATCTAGAACACGTCCAAGGTCCGTCCCACTAAATCCCATACCTTTCCTTCGCAGCCCGATCAGTTCCTTGAATAACCCTATCTTGCTTCTATCGAATGGCGAACGTTCCCCAGTCCGGTACGCGGGAGGCACAAACCCATCTACTTCGATCTCCTTTGCGCCTGGATGTACCATGTGTAGTGCAAGCAGCACGCAGACCTCCTCATATTCTTCTTTACCATCGAAGAATAGCTGCCCTGCAAATAGATTCAATTCCGTTCGAATGTGCATAGGGCTCGACCATGCTTGCGTAGCAGACCGATGGATGGAATGGAACGTCAAATCAGAGAAGGAGCGCATCGAAGCGCTGACTCTGGGAGCATATATATGCAACCGAACTTCGCTGTTCTTGCGAATGATGGGCAGGAGCTCATTCGCCTCGTACGGGCTAATTACGATGACGACGCTGTTTCTTCCGGATCCACTTGATAGAATCCAATTGACAGGACGAAGATAGTCTGACATGCTCATGAGTTTTGAATTCGCAATGGTGACAGCGAAATCCTTTGTCGCAAGCGGAGATGGGGACCATTCCGTCATCGAATTCAGATCTTCGTCTATCCCAATAGGGGAGAAGAGTGGAAGTATGTAGTTCGAAGTCTTGGGGATATTCCCTGTCACAACGAAGTTGCGGATATCGTTGTGGACGACATGTTGTGCCGGATGAACCTTCGGAGGGCGCTCCACTTGACGTTCCCTCTCAACCTCATGGTTGACCTCCCGTTCCTGTTCCTCGGCCATCCTAACATCCACCGTGTTCGACACTCCAAGAAGCTCCAACCGCTCACTTAAGGCCGGTATGCGCGCTGTTTGAAGACTAGCTGCGGTGCTTTGTACGTCCGCAACGGGATCATACATCTGTTCCAGGGTCCTGGACTCGGGCTGCAACCAAGCGGTCTTTAGAAGGTTTAGATTCCCACGCAAACGATGGAGTTTGTATGCTGAAAAACGTTGGTGGTGGTCCAAGCCTTGCTGAGCCCAGTGGGGAAGGTGGTGACGGATGTCTTCACAAGTCTCGTGCATGGTCCAGCGAATGATATCTAAGACTTCGATCCGACGACAATTCCCTTCATTTCCGGGAATAAGGCTGCGGATCCGGCGGTCAACCTCCCCAGGTGCAAAGAACATTACACATTGTCCCTTCCCTAGTTGCCGCATTCGCATACATCCTAATTTCTCCTCAGTCCTGGTCTTTGTAGATGAATAAATGTATACTCACCCTGTAGAAGCCGATCCTTCGTAACCTTTGGCCCAAGAGTAACCGCAGCCCGGCTATCCCGAGGCAGCTTCAGATCCGTTCCCCGAGTGTGCGCGTCATCAAGGTAAACTATGCACCTATCTAGTTGACGACTGAAAGGTGACGAAATAAATGGTTCGATAGATCCATCCCGGGTGAGAACTGTGAGATGATCCGAGTCGTTGAAAAAGACTGCTGCTGAAACGTCAGGTCGAAGGGACAACCAATATCGTGCCAGGTCCTCATTCTGCAGCTCCAGCATCTGTGCTCCTACGTCGAGAAGAACTCGTATTTCAGGAGACTGTCCGATGAGACGTTTCAAGAATCCTTCTGCGGACTCGCGCGAGCCATTATCTCCTTCCGTACATTCATAGTGATTGTTTTCTGGTCGAAGGAGATATTGCAAAACCAGTGCATTCGTGCTCAGCTGCGAGACAGGATCTTCTTGAGTTATTGATGTCGGTAAGAGATATCGATTATCATTGGTACCACTGAATCCGGTCGTCACATTCTTCTTATCTTCGACCAGATCCCAGGCTGAAGAGGAAAGCTTGAATTGAAATTCTTTGGCTGCTCGCGGGAAGACAACTTGTGACAAATAGAAGTCTATCACTGTTTTATTCCTTGAGAATACCGGGACGAGATGTTCATCGATTTGAGTATCGTCCTTGGTGTTCACACCATTGAGCCGGCAGAGCGGTTTAGGAATGTCTGCGCCAGATTCGACCCAGTGGTCATATTCCACCTCTGGATTGTCGAGCTTGGCCAGAAGGTCAAAACACAACAAAATTTGTTGCTTGTTTAAGCCGCCATAATAATAACTGAGACAAGTCAGTGCGATGGCAACGTCTGGATGACCAAACTCGGCTCTCAAGCTCGGTACGTCCTATGTTTCCCCTTAGTAAATGTACGAGTCCACACTATTAGAACATACCTTTGCGCGATATGGAACAGCCAACAATGTTCTACTCGGATCGAGACCATAATCGACTCTCCAACGACGTTCCTTTAGGACGTAACTGAGAATTCCTTCGCCATCGACAAGGAGACCACGGAGTAAGAGAATTCCGTTCCACAATGTCGTTCCAGCACAGTGCGATCGAACGGCCTCCTGAACCCCTTTCGGTACATCCCTCTGGACGATGAATGTGCGGGTTGCCTCTCGGATTTGTGGTGAGAGGACGGCTAGGGGAAGGGAGGATAGAGCGCCTTTGAGTGCGTCGTCGACGATGAGTGAAGATATATTTCGGGAAACCTCGTGATCCAGGATTCGCATCGTAGGGAAACCTCTCTGGGTCTCATCAAGTTCGAACATCCTGGGGAAACGACCATGTAACTGTACTGCATGAGCCTGTAACCGGCTGAATACCTGCTGCGTTGTGGTCCAACGGTTCGGGTGGTCTTCAACTGGCATTTGCTCTCCCGCAGTATAGACCAGTTGATATCGCACATGGAGTATCTCATCGCTCTCATCCAGTACGTCACGTGATACTTCTGCGAGCCAATCCTGAAGCGCCTTGAGTTCTTGTGAAATGGACAGCTTCTCGCGGTCGCTATTTGATTCCAAGAGTGTATCGATGCACATGAGTTTCTGTGAAAGAATATGTTCCGGCTGGACCACGAGGACACCGCCATCAGCCACACATCGCATATAAAGGGCTCTAATTGTTTTAATGACGGAAGTGTTAATTTGTAGATTGCGGGAGAACGGGAGATAGAAAGTGGGTCTCCCGGCGAGACCAGAAAGTCGACTGGTGAGAAGCTCGAACATTTGGTTTGACAGTGGTTTCAGAGTCACGACTCTGGCCAGGCAAGAGCCGTTGGCCAACATTGCCGTAACCAGAGGTACTATTACGGACGATTTCCCTTCCCCCATGTTGAGCTGGAGTGAGGTGCTGCGATGAGAGGTAGGTGAAATCATTTCACGCGCAACCTCCAATTGTAGTGGGCGGGCCAAAAAGTTTGCATCGATCTACTCAAAGTACCTGTTAGCTCCTGCATGTTCACAGAAAGGTAGACCAACCTGTATAAGCAACCATTCATGGAGACATGCCGCTGCCACGTCCTCGCATATAGTCTCGACCTCCCGGAAAAATGCGTCATCCTGATGTCGTGAAACGTGCTCGAGCAGACGCTGCGATTGCTGATATTTGAGGAAAGCTATTGCATAGTTGATAATGACGTCTTTCCACTGTTCAGTCAGTGTGTTGCCATGACCCCACGATAGTTGGAGTAGAATTGATCGCGGGGTGATCCGGGGCCAAAGACCTGCGATATTGAGGATCTCGTCTACCCTCCGGTATGGATTGAGATCTTCTAAGAGCTCTGAAAATATTGCATCCTTCCTTTCGCGACAGGCATCGCGGTGGTAACGCAGAGCTTCATATGAAGGGATGACACGTTCTGTGGTAGAAAGATCATTTTTTCGCAGAAGTTCGCTGTAACTCTTGTCCAAATCGTCTCCATAAAGTTGCAGTAGTCGTTTCTGAGAATTCCGAAACTCCTGAATCAGCCTCCCTAGGCTCTCTCCACCTGTGGGGGGTGGAACGCTTCTGGAAACTACCGTCACTGCGGAAGATATGGCACGATCGGGATCACAAGTGGACTGCGTTGTGATGTTGGGTCGAGACTTCAGTAAGCGCCCAATTGAGAGAGAAACTGCTTCAGAATGTTTGACAGTCGCGGTATATTGGGGAGAAAAGGTGTAAGGCCGATCCGTGACACCGGTCGTGCTCATGTCGTAGAGGTTCAGGACATTCTGTAGATCTTCAACGTGATCTTTAAGCCTCGAATTCCTGACAATTGATTGAAAATATGACTCGACATGTGCTTTGTACGTGGAAGCGTCGAACCACTGGTGGGAGAGATTGGGAATCTCTTCCCTTGGCCACTGTGCGACTATTGTGCGAGCTGCCGCTGATTTCCTTTCGTCAACGACACTGTTATATTTTTCTCTACGCTGCCTTGCGACTTTCTTCTTTCCAATGGCTTGTACTGACATTTTGAACGCAGGGGTCCGCTCTATTGGATAGGCTGATTGGGATATTAATTTGACCAAGTGACTGTAATCAGGATATGTCCCATCTGGAAGCGTGTACTGAGGTTTGACCGGGGCCCTGAGACCTTGAAAACGGATATCCGTTGCAAAGATCAGAATTAGAGGAAGGACATCTCTGTACTTAGGCTGACTGAAGCTAGCCGCCGCGAGGCTGAATGCCAAAGTGATCTTCACGTCCTGAGAGTTGTGACTTGTCGCCTCCCGACAGAGATTGTATATCCGAATCCAGTCTTGAGCGATATCAAAGTCAAGCCAGTATCGGCTATACTGTAGAGACACCTCCTGGCGAGCTGGGCCTATTGATTTCCATGGTTGCATTGCGTCCCATAGTCTTTGCCATTTTTGAGAAAGGACAGGTCGGTCATTCCATATAGCCCAAGATATCTGGTAGGCGGCATGGCCATCGTTTCTCCCTTTGCCAATGTCCCTCGACCTGTAGACGACATCGCCCAGACCTGATGGAAGCGGTGGTGCTGGGCTTTGTAAGTCAGGTGGGTAGTATACCCAATTTCGTGTGGCTGCGCGGTTCAGTAGAGGTTTAGTCCGTTCCAAAATAGTAATGGTGGCCGGGCGATCGTAGAGAACCTCCAAGTCACGTGCGTGATTGATAAGGGAATACACAGCCGGGTGAAAGTCATGGTGTTGGGAGAGAGTGGGAAGCCCGTTCCATTTCACAGTCGCCATTGATTCTAAGTGCGGCGGATAATAATCTCTGCGTGGAGTCAATTCGCTTATTAAGCCCAAAAGCTTTTCTTCGTAGTTGCCAAGTCTCTGAAATGACTTGAAAGCCGCACTTCGCAACATGTAAACCGACTCTTCCGTCCCGGTCTGACCAAGCAAGGGGTCCGGCAGGCAGTGACTCGTTACCGCGTGCAAATAACACTGGTACAGCTTGCTCCCCAGGCTCACATTTCCCAAAAGGCGCCCCAGATCGGTGTCGATCGTATACTCGTGCCAGTGGACGAGCTGCTCAGTCCCCGTATTTATAGAAACTTTTGCAAAGTCACCCTCCAAAGTAAAAAGGACGTCTCCTTGTGGGATAATTACTCGTCGCGGCAGCTCAGAAGAGCCACTGCTAGGGCACAAGACAAGTTGATTAATGAGCCCACACATAGTGCCGGATGACTGGTGTTTATCGATGACATAGCCGGGTATGCTTCGACACTCGACCTCTGACTTGTCGTTGATGAAGAACGACAGACGCAATCTGGGAAGAGAAGCCTCTACTGTCTGGGGTGTGTGCACAATTGTAATGTGTTCTGGGGATTCCAGAGTAGAAAGTAGGTGGGATACCATGCGGAAGGTAGGTGAGCGAATGTCGATGAGGGATATAGAAGCATCGTGATCTCCAGGAACTTTGCGATGCATAGCATGGGGTTTGTTCAGATCCATGGAGACTTGCAGTCGCCAATTGGAAGGTTCAGGAGTCCACGGAGATTCAGCCGGACGGAACTCGAGCTCTTCGGTGGCCAGGTCGAGCCAGTGGACGTAATCATGCACGAATGATTTTGGAAAGTCACCCTCGAGCACCGATCGGGGAACAAACTGAATGAGTTTAGAATCCCCCGGTCTTCGTCCTTGTAAGGTCACACCATTGCGCCGCGAGAAAAGAATCTTGAATGCTCCTCTTAGCTTCATCCGATAGTAAAAGTAAGGAGGCCTTTACCTGATATCCGGAGACGATCGACCTGGACATGAATTCCATTCCGGGGACGTCGGCTGGAACTACGTCGAGAATTGTCTGCCAAGGGAACATGGGAATTAATATGTACTGCAAGCGAATTGAGACGATCTGAATGCTCACCTTTCCCAGGATACTTGTGTAAGTAGAATGTTCTAGTATCTCTTTGGGAAGCCGTCCTAGTGGTTGTCCATTGACGAGAAGTTGGCCAGTCAATATGTCATAGTGGACTTCCTGTCGTCCTTCTGTAATGCAAAAGATCCACCGGGAATTAGGTGCAGGGAGCTCACGCCAAGCCGAGGAGCTATGGCGGCGATAGCCTGACCACAGGCGTGCGAACGCATAATCAAAACCTGATGGGTTTGACCGCAATCCCTTTAAGAAAAATGGTTCAAGAAAGTGCAGTAATCGGTGATGCCTATTGAGGAGCCGCGTGAGATAGGGAGAGATGTCATCTCGAATTGATGGTGTGCTGTCATGGACAATAACCGCGCATTGCACAGCGATGACGAAATCATCGTCGGAAGACAGAACATTTGGAACATGCTCCAGGCAAACGTCAAAAGTGGAAAGACATGTCGCCGCCAGCGAACACAATCGGAGATGCAATTTGGCACGTGATGTTTCGTCTTGAGTCATGTCTAGCTTCGAGCCCAGCTGACTAATCCACCCATAGGTTATTGTTCGAACCTTCCGCAGCAAAGAATAAGCTCTTGCACAAAAATCTGAATCTACTGAGGAAGAGAGAAGACGACTAGTGACAAGCGCTGAAAATAGTTGGAGCCAGTGACAATGAAAAGCAATAAATAACATACCAACAGTCCTGGCGGTAACTTCCTCTAGCCAATTAGCTTGCACTCTCTCAAGAAGGGCGTCCAGTTCATGTAGGAGAACCGATCCAAAATCTGGAGTGCCAAGGTCTATGTGCCACTCCCGCACACCACCCATCAACGGGCCAAGCTGCCAGGCCGCTTGAGTAATCAGTGAATGCACCTCCTCTTGACGAAAGGAAAGTGAAGGTGAAGCCAGTTCCCTCGCTATGTTAAGCCATTGGAGACGTGGTCCGCTTCGCAATGTAGAAAATGCGATATATTCGTGAAGACTGAGCTCCTTCGGACAGTCAGCCTGAGAAGCAATCACCTCGTTTGACGTATGGCCAGTGCCAGTTACGGTGGAGTGCAGGTGGCGGTATGGCCCTGATCGGGGGGCGGAAGGCTGGCAGAAGGCTGCGACAGTAGAGGCAAGAAAAGGACCGGCCGCCCGAGACTGATTGGAGCGATCAAATAACCTAAAGGATAGCCCATTATTGAGCAAGACAGTTGACTCGTCTGCCGGAATATGAACGGTCTTGAAGTGTGTCTGGTCCTTGAACGACTTTGTGGTTGACCCGATAGTAATGCGATGGAATGGATGACGTGTTGCCCAGGCCTTCAACCCGGAAAACGCATCTAAAAGTACCTTGGGTTTGGCGGACTCAGAACCGTCATCATGTGGATTGGCCGTTCCAATATCCAGGAGAATCTTGTAAGTTATCTCGCGCCAAGTAGAAAATGCGCGCGGCGGGGAAAGCTCGAACACCGCTAACTGCGCTTCCAACGTTTCTTTGGGCAGAGGCCATTCATGGACGTCGATCCTCAACTTCTTGGCCTTGTTCTCTGTACGACATCTACCACACTTGCTGTGGACTAAATTTCCTTGGTTGTCCGTAGTGTAGCTATGATCCATCTTTGAGGCTATGTCCATCAACAATCTCGACCTTTGATTCAGTCTGTCAAGTTCAGCACGCTTCTTCTCCCGCTCTTGTCGAGCGTGTCGATCGATGTCAGAATAAAGTTGTTGTAGTTTTTGAGATTGGCCGAAGAACACCACCGCGAATGACGATGTGACAGCTTTATCTGAAAAGATAGACGTTGTGCAGGATGCCTCTTCATTCCGCCGGCGCACGTACTCTTCGATGAGTAATGCACGCTGTAAGGAGCTGGTGCGGTGAAGGAGTAGTGGATGAAGGAAATCTTGGGGAATTTCCGGGGGATAAGATGATAATAAAGAACAATTCTGGACAACCAAGATATCCAGAGCCTTCCAAAGATCCATGATGGTCAAGATCATGACTGATTTATCTTCGGGATCGGCATCGTATATTTCCTGCGCGCTGGTGAAGTACTGTTCAATGCAGGACGCGATGACGTCCGGAGCGTCATCGTCAAATTGAGATTCGATAACCCAAGAATCGAGGTGTCTCTCAACGGACAACTCGAAATCTGCGAGGGCGGTGCGCCGGTCTTTCGACACAGCTTCTGTGAGTCTCCCGCGAGAAAATTGGCTGAAATTGACTATATCGTGGAGGCGGTGTCGATGAGAAGGGGTAAATTTCTTCGATGAGAGGATTTGCGAAGTTGAACGAAGTGCCTTCCTGAGGTATTTCTGTGAATTATGAAGCGTAATCGCTGTATCGGCAACGAAATCGAGCCTCTCTGGGAGCCAAGGTGGAGAATCCGATCTGCGTCTCTGAAAAGCTGTCCACCGGCTTTGTAGAAGCTTGTCTGTGCCAGTCGAAACATCGTACACAACTTGATAGACCTCGTTAGTGACAGCAGAACCCAGTTTTGCTAGACGGCGAGCTATCTTGACCCTCATTCCAAACAGTAATTCGCTCGGAAATCCCCTCTGTACACAAAGGCGGAGTAGATAGGCGTGAAAAAAGAGGGTGAACGTTTTGTACATGTTGTGTTTGTCAGAGGTTTGGAGGGCCACCCTTATCGCGAGCCAGAGTCCAGACCTCCGCCAAGGTTTATATGCTGCCTTCCACAACACCTCGTCTCCTATCCGTTTCGTGATGCGAGCTACATCAGCCGGCTGACCGAATCCCCTGAGGATTCCGACTAATAATTCGGATATATACTTTGGATCGGCACTTTCGCGGACTTCGCGGACTTCGGACCCTGCCTTGACGGTCGTCGCAGTGGAATCCAAGACATCGATATCCATTTGGGTGAGAAAGGAGGACAGTTCTTTGAGAAAAGAGGGATTGTCGAAAAGTTTCGTTGACACCATGACGGCGGGTCCTGGGAAAGAACAAAGGAGCTTTCCATTTGTGGACATTACAACGCTTGCGGGGGGCAACACTTCAAAGATCTCGAACCGTGCACCATCGACGAGCTTGCGCACAACCACACCAGCATTCTGTGCCCGGATATGCTTGACAAACACATCTGAAATCCTACGTTAAATAGGTATAACGTACAAATGATGACATTCACCTCCGACGGTCAGACTCGATAGCGTACTCTGGAGATCGGTTTCATCCGATGGAGCCCTCACATCGCGCCAAACCAACTCCATCATCTTTATCATATGAGTCCATATCGATTGCTGGGAATGGGAGAGGCACAGGTGGAAAGAGCAGGCGGCCTCTAGGAGCAGGTGGCACAAGGCGGCATTTGTCTCCCGTTCGGCTATCTCAGTCGGACCCTGTTGAGGAAGCTTTGGAGGCATGAAGACATGCTCAACGACGGATGTCAAGATTTTTGAATCAATTTCAGCTACTGAGAGGGACATATTGTTCGGGAGAGAAGTGTGGCACCAAAAGCGTTGCAGCAGGGAGGCTTTTATCTCGTCACATCAGGCGCTAGCACAGCTACGTGAGATAAAGTGGGGTAGCCGAACATGACCTTAGCGCCACGGAGGAATGGCCCGGACATACAGTAATGGAGATCGAAATTGTACCAGAACGCATTCCTACTTTGAATACAACAAAAAACCGATTGAACGTGAAGATGTCTAGAATTACCGTTCGTTTTCTCGGCGTGGTTTCTGAAGTGAGTCACCAACATCGATCTGCAGTGTTTATTATAACGTGATGATGGCAACGAAGCCTCGGTAATAAATAGTCCGTGGTGCCTCACCTTGAGAAAGTCCGAGGGGAATGACCTATTGGAATCACTCAGGAAATTGTAACTTTATGGTAGTTTCGAAAACAAGTGGGCGCGGGGATTGTCAACAAACGAACACATGGTGCGACAGTAAACCCCGTGAGTCGACGTCGGTAACGGCCTTTCCATATAAAGCCTGGTGTCCTGCATTCACCGTCCAACCTGGAATTTGCCACGACAAGCTATGCCATAGGGTCACCATGTCGTATTGCGTCTTTCTACTGACTCGGCTCGCTTTGCCTTTTCGGTGTCGTAGAAGTTTCGATTTTGATGGCATTGTCCGCCCTTGCTCCGCCCAGTGAGGGGTCAGCCAGAATCTGCTCAAGGTATTTCCTGGGCCCAGCACCTTGTCAGGTCGTTCCTTTCTTTCAGTTCACCTGTCTTGTTCATAGCCCGCACCTTGTTCGTCTCCCGCTTCGTCACATCTGTCCATGTTATGTTCCCCCGTGTCGTGTTGATGTTGCTAAAGCTGGCTCGCACACAGCCTCGAGTTCCCAAGAAGGGCTGAAACAACACGGCGACAGGCAATGATGTGCCAGTCAGTGACTAGTCGAGGAAAGTTACCTTGTTACCTGTTACCTTGCTTTTACCTTGCTTGTGCAAGGTTTATGTGCCCGTAATCACGCCCGGGCCGCTGATGACAGGTGTTGGTAATCAACTTATAATTACTTCATCGCCTTTCCTTTCTTGGCCTCCCGGAGGTCTGTTACTCAGCAGTTCCCACGCAGGGTGTCAAGACCGTCCTCACTCAGGCTACTCGTCAAATATGAGGAATTCAGCCCGTGCAACTTGCCATAGAAATTTAAGGCGCATGGAGGTGTCGGTTCTGTCAGTCTCCGAAACTCGATTTATAAAAGCATTCCCCGCTAACAGAAAAAGTAACCATAGCCTCCAAGTTCAGTAAGGCTAATGGCCCCGCAAACTTGAATGCAGCAGGGTGAAAGAGAAAAAGTACTATCTGTTGTATCTCAGCCGACAAACGTCGTGCCTTAAGGACGTGGCGGGCAAGTATGTGAATAGAGGTGAATCGCGAGGGCATACAGAACTGAGGATGAACAAAGGCATAAGGATGGCAAAGTAACATAGTGCAGAAATGCAACAAGTTTTACACCAAATATTGCCTCGAATAGAGAGAGCCCTTGACCCGCATCTTGTCGCCGTTCCAGCCACGCTGTTCCCACCTGACCACCATCATCGTGCATGATCAGAGAAAACCTCAACCTTGAAGCTCATGGAGGAAGTTTCCCAATAACTCCACAGACGTCAATGAATCGAAGGACCTTGCTTTCCCTAGCGACACGCTTTCAAGAGGTTCAGCCAGGTATCGTAGCAGCGCTCTCGAGAATCCTACTCGGACGTGGACACGCCACAGCAGAGAAATTCGTGTAATTGTCCACGTGCAGAAACTTTTGCGTATTTTACTCACCCATTTCTTTGCCATCAACACCTGCCGGAACCGTACCATGATCTCGTCCGCGACCCTGGATCTCGCCGGCTATCAATGCTCATTCCGGACCTCCGAGTCTACGCCCTCGACATTGACCCGAACTTGTCCGGACCATTACTTAAACGAGAGTGATGCTGTCCCTAAGGAAACAGAAAGTGCCTTCAGGCTCAGAAGTGCGTGCGGATTTGACATTGATGGAGCACGAGGAGAGTGGCATGTAACGGACCAATGTCTGGCATGGCCAAAGCTGGAAAAGCGCTACTCATGTTACTCCACGATTGTTGTAGCCTCTGATCAGTGGTTACGAGGCCATCTGATCCGTTATCCTTATTCGCGTGAATTGGACTTTCTGAGTCTGAAGATGTGTGGCACTTTTGGAGTCTGATTTTGTTTTGAGGATGACTTGTGCTGATGACTTGTGCTCGTGTTTGTGTGAGGTTAAGGTTAAACCCGGTCCGATCTTCCGGTCCGTCAAGTCTCAAACGTAAGCAAAGTCGATCTGGCCGTCGTCTGACCACCAACTCACCCCAGTATTCTCCCTGGCCGTTTAACTATGTGGAGCTTGCCTTAGTCAGTTGGTCTTACACTGAATTCTCCGGTCACGGTCGAATGTATGTGGATGCATCATTTCCCACGCGCAAATCAATCACTGGGATCATGATCACGTCGCGTGTGCCATTTGTCCATTTTCTAGCCAAGTTAATTTGTTTGTGCTCGGTCCCGCAGTCCGAATCTCAGAAGCTACGATGAACTTCCTAGGGCCCTTTAGGAACCTTTTTGCCTCGGGATCAAAATTTATTGTACTGAAGCAGCTTGTGCCTCCCCTCCTGCGACTAACACAGGTAAAGGTGAGTGGTTCTGATCAGATCCAAAGCCAAATAGAGTACGTTCCTTCATCTACGTTATTTCGGCCTCCCACGATAATACCGGCTTCTAGTGCGTTTCGTCAAAGAAGAGAGTATTTGACGCGCACCTCCATTCCGACTCGCAGTCCGACTACCTGTCACAACACACCACAATATCAAGGTGCTCATAAAGTACATCACTTTCCATGATCATCAGAGCACGAAACGTCTCCACTCCCTTCCCTATTCCTACCCCCTCCCCCCCCCCTAAGTCAGTTTGAAAGAACGGTCATGAGTGCCCTTGTTGCTCGCCCCACCATCTCTCCAAGTCAGACTGCACTCTCAGCAGCTGCATACTTGCGTATTGCTTCCCTTTCTATTGCTGCTTATGAGTATGTTGCTAGTGGCAACATTTCGTTAACCTTTCACCCGTGACTCATTCCGAGCCAGTTATATCATAACACTCCATGCGGAATATCGCATGTACAAGCCCCCTGATCGAAAAAAGTGAGTTTCTCTCGACGATCTCGCGAATACAAAACCCTGACTGAGGGAATCCGTGTTGGATAGACTAGGACTTGTGTTATTTATTCTCATTCGGTATGTCTTTGTGCCAATTAGAATGGCTCCTGCTCACATGTTTCTACAGGTACATAAGCGTAGTCACAATGGTCGTCAGCAATGTAGGGTTTTTCAGCCACAGCTTCACGGCTAAGATCTGCGGCCACTACTTTCATGCCTATCCTGTATTCAAAAGTATGGTATCTCTGTTCCCCACCATCTGGGCACTCATGACCTAGTGGACTGATCAGCGACCCAACTCATGGTATCACATATAATCATGGGCCTTCGGTAGGTCTTGCAGTAACGTCTCGCTCAGTGGCTGACTACAAACCCCTAGGACGTGGAACATTGCTCGGCGGAATATATGGGTTGGCCGGACCATTTCATTGGCGTTTGTCGCCGCTATGGTGGTCCGTCCTTACTCCCTCTGATTTAGCATCCCTGTTTTGATTCATGAGCGCAGGTTGAGTGGATATCTGCGATAGCTCATAGGATTCGTGAGTTAGGCGCCTATGGCGATAGGAATATCGACTGACGTGCAATGTAGCCCAGATGACCAACGTGGGTGTAGCTTTTATCTCTCGTCGATGAGAATATATTGAAGGTTGCGTGGGAATGGCCAGGGAAAGTAGGTGTAATCTCCGAGTCTTTACTGCTTTTCCTGACAAAACATCTAGCTGCATGATCGGGAGCACTCATCCCACAGCGTTTTTGTCGACTTGGTCATTTTACTTCGTCGCCTCGCTATATGATTGCCTCATGATATCAATTTCGACATTTTACCTTCTCAAGTTGAGAAGGGCTGAAGCATCTGCGTAAGTCGTATTCTATTAAACACACGATGCTAGTCCTGACTCGTTTTTAGTGCTTCAGGGCTTGTGAAAATGTAAGTAGTTTTCAGATGGAAGTAGTCGAAAGTCTCACCGCAGATCAAGACTTTTATATGATGGTTTGATGTATTTTATTGCGGTTGCGAGTATGTTCTTTCGCTCGGGCATTGGCACCGGCTAACCTCTGTTCATTTCTACAGTTGTGAACGTCATAAATATCATCTTGTATCGAGGCACGGATCACGCAATCCAATCATCTGGGTATCTCTGTTATTTCTTGATGTCATCCTCATGAGCCTGACCTTGTGGGACGTAGTGCATCGCTTGCATATGCCATCACATGGATCATGAGTCAACGCATTATCCTTCATACACGGGGTATGTACAAACTGCCGCCCATCCTGACCCACTGACCCAGTACCATGCTCAGAGGTTGGAGCGGACCAAGCACCTGTCGTTTTAACACAGATGCCAAATTCGTCTAGTACCCCGCGCAGCCTCCGCTTCTTCAAAGAGTCGAAGCGCGTGGGCGATCTCGGCGGAGATCGCACACTAGGGTCTTCACGAGACGACACCGTCATCACGCCGAGCGACTTCGATCTCCATGTGCGCATAGAACGGTCTATAGTCACGGACACCAAGCTAGAGAGTGGAGAATCTATCGAAGGACAGATCTACGCTCCTCCAGACTCGGAAGAAGGCGCTTGGAGCCGGGGATACACCATCTAGTCTGCGCTTCAAATCTCTTGTATTTTCGTAAGTTTTTTTCCTGATGGAGACAGCATCTATTTCCCAACTTTCGAGCTCAATTGGAATTGTCATTACGCAGCAGGATGTGTAGATCTGTTATGTACGTTCTCTGTGAGGTGCTCTTTTTCAGGTTCTTCTGGTGTATTGTGTACGAAGTCACGTTGTCTGTGAAAAGCAAGCCCATTCACTCTGGTTCGTTCAATTGCAAGTGAAACTGTAATGGGAATAGTATCTTAAGTCGTCACACGTCACGGACACGCCGGGGCGGACGCGGAAGTTGACGACATTGCTCAATTATTGATAACGTAGATCAGGCCAGACCGATCTGCACGATTAATGAGATCTAAGAATTGTGCATATAGTGTCGCTGCAGGTTTGGCTCTGACCACTCGACCGATGCGGCACCGAAAAGTCGAGTTTGCGGTGTGCAGTTGTTGATTACTAATGCTTTCCCATCACACAAGCCCCATCTGACTCATGTACGCGGCAGTTTTCACTCGTTTTTCGTTTTTCTTTTTTTTAAAGCAGCATTTTTATCCCGCAGTAAGGCAGTCGTTGTTCAGGCCGTTCAGGTCGCGAGAATGCTCGGCATCTACCCGGGTTCGCAGGCACGCTCAACCAAATCACAGGAGAGACCGTCATGTGCCTATTGGCCCGGCTATCTCTTCAACCATCTGAGTGACTGCCATGTCAAGTACAGCACCTCAATATGACGGCCATCAATGAGAGGTACAACCATACCCAGGGAGAGAGGTACGGTGCCGCCGGTACTAAGCTCGCGATCAAATAAGACCCCGCACAATTCTCACGCACAGTCGACACAACGCCGCCGGGTGCTCTCCGTGGCGTGCGGCAGCGAGAGACCATTACAACACGTAGAAAGATCGGATACTTCACCTTGGGATATAAGCAAATAACACTTTACCGATGCTTGGCGAATGCAGTAGCAGAGTCATCAAAATAGACCGCGCTGGTAATTTACCACAGAGAGATTCCACCCGCGGGTCCATCCATCCATGAATGGAGACCGTGATGATTTCAAGCCATTTTAGGAGGAAGGAGATGGATAAGAAGTAACGGCGACTTAGAGTAAGTAAGTAGCCTGGAGTCGAAGCGTGAGAACATGAGCCATCACCGCGCCGTCCCCGGAAGGTTCCGGGTCATGCAACCCCCGTCTTTCCCCGCTCCTTACGGTTGGTACAAACTTACAGTAAACCGAAGCCTCTCGCTTCCACCTGGTTTCCTGTATATTTGATGAGGGCACTTCGTTTCGTCATTTGAAACGGCTTCGATATCAGATGGGTCAATTTTTTGACATTGCGCGTTTAGTTTCACTGCGGCCACCATCAAACCACGAAGCCGGTCCTTCTGATCCGTTTCCGCTTTGACGCTTGTGCTACTCGGCTCAGTCGAGGCGATGTGGATCAGGGGCTGTATGTGTGCCGCTGTTTCAGACTTTTGGACAACCATCACATTCAAACCTCATGGACTTATCGATAATCGTACTGCCAGTGGTGCGAGAGCGATACTCATCCTAGTACAGTTTCACTTGCATCAAGCAGACTTACTTTCACGGACAACATGGCTTCGTACACACCACACCAGAAGAATCTGAGAAAGGGAGCCTTACAGAGAGTGTACGAGTACATAACAGAGCTACATATCTTCGTGCGCAGTCATAATTCCAAAAGAGGTCGAAAGGTGGTACATAGGCGCTGTCTCCATCAGGAAAAACCTTACTCAGATACAGGAGATTGGGAGCGTAAACTAGATGGTGTATCCCTGGCCATAAGAACCTTCTTCCGAGTCTGGAGGAGCGTAGATCTGTCCTTCGAGAGATTCTCCACTCTCTAGCTTGGTGTCCGTGACTATAGACCGTTCTATGCGCACATGGAGATCGAAGTCGTTTGGGGTGATGACGGTGTCTTCTCGAGAAGGCCTTAGTGTGCGATCTCCGCTGAGCTCGCCCACGTGCTTCGACTCTTTGAAGTAGCGCGGGGTAGCAGGCGTATTTGGCATCCTTGTTAAGACGACGGGCGCTTGGTCCTCTCCGGCCTCTAAGGACACCACTGGGTCAGTGGATTGGTATGGGCGACAGTGGGTACTCGTACTCACCCCGTGTATGAAGGATAATCCGTTGACTCATGATCCATGTGGTGGCATATGCAAGTGATGTACTGCGTCCCACAAGATCAGGTTCATGACGATGACTTCAAGAAATAAGAGAGATACCCAGAGGATTGGATTGCATGGTCTGTGCCTCGATACAAGATGATGTTTATGATGTTCACAACTGTAGAAATGAACAGAGATTAGTTAGTTGTAAATGGCCGAGGGAAGGAACATACTCGCAACCGCGACAAAATACATCAATCCATCGTATAAAAGTCTTAATCTGTGGTAAGACTTTGGACTACTTCCATCTGAAAAACCACTTACATCTTCACAAGCCCTGAAGCACTACTACGAGTCAGGACTAGCATAGTGTATTTAATAGATTACGACTTACGCAGATGCTTCAGCCCTTCTCAACTTGAGAAGGTAATATGTCGAAATCGATATCGTGAGGCAGTCATATAGCGTAGCCGCGAAGTAAAACAACCAAACGGAGAAAAACGCAGTGGGGTGAGTGCTCCCACTCATGCAGCTGGATGTTTTGTCAGGAAAAGCAGTGAAGATTGATGAATCACACCTACTTTCCCTGAATATATGCGTACCCACGGAAGCTTCAATACATTCTCATCGAATAAAGATAAACGTTACACCCACGTTGGTCATCTGGGCTACATTGTACGTCAGTGAGTCGATATTTCTATCTCAAGAGGTTCCTAACTCACAATTCCTATGGGCTAAAGCAGCGACGCTCTCAAACTGCGATCATAAGTCAAAAGAAGATCTTGAGATCAGAGGCAGTGGGAACAGACCGCAACAGCAGTGAAAAATGCCAATGAAATGGTCCGGCCAACCCAGGTACTGCGATGGGCAATGTTCCACGTCCTGGGCTCTGTAGTCAGCCACCGAGCGTGAGATTACAGGGACAGTCGAGACCTACCGAACACCCATAATTATATGTGACACGAAGAATTGTGTTGCTAGAAAATCCGTTAGGCCACGGGTGCCCAGATGGCGGGAAAACGTGCTACCGTACCTTTGAATACAGGATAGACACGAATGTAGCGTTCGCAGATCCTAGCTGTGAAGCTGTGGCTGAAAAACCCGACATTGCTGACGACCATTGTGACCAGGCTTATGTACCTGTAAGAACATGTGAGCGGGTGCCATTATAATTGGCTTAGAGACAGAAATCAAAACATACCGAATGAGAATGAATAACACAAGGCCTAGTCTATCCAACACATATTTCTTCAGTGGAGGTTTTATAGTCGCGAACTCGTCTTGAGAGACTCACTTTCTTCGATCTCTGGCCTTGTACATGCGATATTCCGCATGGAGGGTTATGATAAAACTGGTTCAGAATGAGTCACGGTGAAAGGCTAACGAAATGAAGCCACTAGCGACATACTCATAAGCAGCGATAGAAAGGGACGCAATACGCAAGTATGCAGCTGCTGAAAGTGCACTCGCAGTTGGAGAGATGGTGGGGTTTGAAGCAAGAGCACTCATCATCGACCTTTCAAACTTCCCAAGACAGACGTAGGGTGGGTAGGAATATGGGAGTGGAGACCTTTCGTGCTCTGAAGATCATGGGAAAAGTGATATATACTTTATGAACACCGTACTATTGTCGTGTGTTGTGACAATTAGCCCAGCCCGACTCGAACACAGGCTTGGCGGTGCGCATCAAATACTCTCTTCCCTGACGATGCGCAGTATAGCCGGTATTGACGTGGGAGGCCGAATTAACGTGGATGAAGAAACGTATTCGGCTTTGGCTTTGATCGGAACCAGTCAACTTTACATGTGTCCATCGCAGGAGTAGCCAGTTCAGCACAATGAATTTTTGATCCAGAGGCACAAACCATACTGAAGGACCCTAGGGAGGTCATCATAGCATCTCAAATTCGAAGCACTGCGGGACCGAGCACAAATCAAAAGATTGCACTGGTACGCGTCTCGGGCGTCTCAGTGATCGCGGTGTAGATCTGTCACTTTCTAAATTGATTTGCGTGGGAAATCATACGTTCGGCATAACCGGAGGGGTTCAGAGTATCACAATGCTATAGTCAAATCGCCAGGGAGAACACTAGGTGAGTCGGTGGTCAGACGATGGCCAATTGACTTTACTAACCCCAGCTAATCGCTACGCAACAATCAACAGGCTTGAGACCTTGACGAACGTTTATTTGCGGACGGGCCCAGGTTTAACGTACGTTTAACCTTTTATGGACATGAACATAATTTCGACCAGCACAGGTCGTCCCAAGTTAGACACCGGACAAAATCCGACTACAAAAGTGCCACACAACGGATCACATGGCATCCCAGCCACTCATCAGAGGCTACAAAAATCATCAACGATGTGGAGTAACACGAGTAGCACTGTTCTTACTTTGGCTATGCCATGATCACCAGACATTGCTCCCTTACGCGCCACTCTGCTCGTGCTCCATCAATGTCAAAATCACGCACACGTCTGGGCCTGAAATCAGTTTTTTTTTCTGTTTCTTCCGGGACAGCATCGAGCCTTAACGACGACTCTCGTTCAAGTGATACAGTGGAGAGGTTCAGGTCAATGTCGAGGGCGTAGAGGTCCGGAATAACTAATGATAGCCGGCGAGGTTCAATGTCCAGTGTGGCGGACGAGATCATGTTACGTGTCTGGCAGATGTTAAGTTGTGGGTAAAAAAAAAACATGCAAGTCTGAAAATACGCACAAGTTTTGGCACGTGGACCGTTACGCGAATTTCTCTGTTATCCTGTGTCCACGTCCAAGTAGGTGTCTCGAGAGCGCTGCTATTATGCCTAGCTGGACCTTCTGAAAGCATGTTGCTAGCGAAAGCAAGGTTCTTCGATCCATTGACGTCTGCGGTACTATCGGCAACTTCCTCGATGAGCTTCTTGGCCGAAGTTTTCTCTAATCGTGCACGATAATGGTGGTCAGGTGGGAACAGCGTGGCTGGAACGGCGACTAGACGCGGTTCAAGAGTGCCTTTCGAGGTAATATTTGGTGTACCAAGCACGCGGGAAAGTGAAAATGAATTTTGGGCCTCGATCTGCTGCAGCGCAAGTTCTGCATCGTGAAAAGCGAATTGAGTAGATAGGATAAGGGGAAATGGAAATTCCGAAGCGGGTTGACTAGAGCTTCGCCTCCCGCATCCGGTCATTTGCGATCAAAAGTGATGAGAGGGCGTACCTATGAGAACGCTCTTGAACACGGCATCCTTCGATCCTTGGTCTTTTAATGATGAGTGATAGATACAATCGAAAACAAGGGCTGCGTTCCCCGCTGAAGAATGAAGCGTTAGAGAATAGTGACGGTCGAGTGATGATGGGGCGGGACAAAATGACAAAGGATGGAGAAGGCATGGGGGGATATATCGTAATCCCAATTACGTCAGAGTAATTGAAGGTTGTGGCCCAACGGATCATAATGAGGTTCTATGAGGCTGAGGCTGATGCCCTGACGCTACTCAGGGTTCCATACAAGGCACAAAGAGGAATGGCAAAAAAAGACGAGCGCTATACCTTTGTCACTATTCAGTCGCCCATCAGAGACAAAGACGGGTATTGGGGTACCCTGTCCGCTCTTCAAGTCCACTTGGCGGCTGTGAGTAGCAAGCTCTACTGCTCTTTCTACGCCATCGAGAGGTGGGGGAACGTCCTTAGACCATGCTATATTGACGAAAACCTTGATTCCCTGCGGGACCGGGACCTTGGTTTGGACTGAGTGGTGAGTGGTAGAAACCGTTGAGAGGTTGGACGTCGCATGGAGTATTCCTGGCTGTAATAGCCTCGACTTGATACAAAAGCCAGGCGAAGGAGAAACGTTGATGTTGATGGTCACGTTGGAAGATGAGGTCATGAAGTATTTAATTAAATTTCTCCTTCGTACGTTCCAAGGACGACGGGTGGCGCTCAGTATCACGTGACCCAAGCTGCCGCGGTCATTCGTTGGCGCGTGATTAATAGACGACGTCGCGTTGTAAATGTTGCGTTCTTTTTGAGCATTGCTGTGACCTCTACTTCTTTGGAAACGATTCCTGCTAACATCAATTGCAGGCTGAAATCGAACGTACCCAAGTCCGTCAGACTCGACAGCGTGTAGCTCTCGGCCCCACATTGCTCCGTTCACGCACTCGTCCGGCTTCACCAGGGGTGCTCTCCGGTCGCGACTGCCAGTGCTGACGCCGCATTCTACCCACTCCGACTTTGCTTTGTTCACTCAATCCCCGTCCTTCGCAGCGTGCTCAAACAAGGCGACGTAACCACGTCAGAGTTGACGCTCTCACGTTTCGGATGCACAATGTCTCAGCCATCCTTGCAGACACCAGAGCAATGTGGACGTTATGGAGGTATGAGCGCGATCTCACCTGCTCTTTTGATTACATTCGGCACCCCAAATTTATGCCTAACGAAAGGCGAACGGAGACGTTTGTCTTGGAACACTCGCTAGTTGTTCACTTATCACGGTGAGACTCAATTTTGTGTTGCGTTACCTGAAGGGCATTCCCGTGAGTTCAGAGGCAATAAACCACATCACGGATTCTTTATCGCTTTCCTGCGCTTTTCGGCTTATTGTGAAGTCGAAAAGTCGAAAAGCCACCAAATGAAAATTTGCTACTCAGACTATCCGCAGGCCAAGTCAAATTAAAAATACAGTAATATTCAAAGATTTCCGAATACTTGTATAGACCATTTACTCGTTTTATCCATTTTCATTGGAGGATATAAAAATAAAACCAAGAACGACCGGACTCACAAACCAACAACCTTGTGAGTCTACTAGCGCAGATGTACTCGTCGGCCTCTTGTCGCGCAAGAAGAACCGCCTAGAAACGTATGCTGAAGCGCAACTGTCTGGCTGTCTGATTCAACAAGGGAATTCGTGGCTGAGGTTCTTGGAGTTGTTGCTACTGTGACAAAAGCAATCGAGGAGTGGTAAATCACTGGCGGTGAGTGAATCCGGGTCGCACCTGACTGCTCAGCTCCAGAGAAATATCTGAAGACCCTCAGGCTAATCGGAAGGACGGATATCGAGGATGCACTGCCGGGGTCGGGTTACTACACCGGTGCGTAACTCGACTTGAGTTAACTCAGGCTGGACCATACCGGACCGCGGCACCACTAAGTGTAACAGTGATTTGGCTGATGCCAACACACACGATTCGGTGACTGAGATTGTCGTTCTCCGCATGATAAAAGGATATTCACTTGGTTTGCAGAAAATGACAAGGGTAAGAACTCTTCGTGAATAAAGAAAGCTTTGAACTTTACCATCTTATCGGGCACTCGAGGTTGCATGCCTCAGGAGAATGATCGGTATCTATCCAGGCTCGCAGGCACGCTCAACAAAGTTACAGGACAGACGGTCAGGGGCCTATTGGCCCATCTCTTCAACGACTGCTATTCAATGGCAAACCCTAAGGACTGCCATGTCAAGTACAACACCTCAATCCGACGGCCATCAACGAAAGGTACAACCATACCCCAAAGAAAGGTACGGTGTCGTCGGTACTAAGCTCGCGATCAAATATGACCCTGCACAATTCTCATGCTCAGTCGGCGGTCCGGTCGACGCAACGCCGGGTGCTCTCCGTGGCGTTCCGCAGCGTGAGACCATTACAAAGATAAACGGACACTTCACCTTGCTTTTTTGGGGAAATATAAACAAGCGCTTTACTGATGCTCGACGACTGCGGGGTAGCATAGTCAACAAAGTAGATCACTGATTTACGACAGAGAGATTCCGCCGGCGTGATCGATCCATGAATGAATGGAGACCATGATGATTTCGGGCTATTCGGGGAGGCAGGGGTGGATAGGAAGTAATGCAGTGAGTAATCAGTGCCGCAGTACGGCGCATGTATTACGTCTGGTGATTTGAAGTTGAGGTCTTAGACGAAGCGTGTGAACATGAGCCACCCCTGCGCCGTCCCTGGAAAACTCCGTCCGGGTCGTGCGACCCTGTCGTTTCTCCGATCGATTTTAGTACAAACCTAAACAGAAGCCCCTCACTTCCGCCTGCTTTCCTAAATACTGTATAATTGATAACAGTGCTTCCTTTCGCCGTTGAGATGGGGTTCGACATCAGATCGAGGGGATGTGTCAAATTTTTGATTTGGCGCCTTCAGTTTCCCCATCAAACCACGAACCGGCCTTTCTTATCCGTCGTGTCCGCTTTGACGCCTTGTCACCGTGCTACTCCGCTCACTCGAGGCGATGTGGATAAGGGGTTGTGTGTGTGCCACTGTTTGAGACCCAGAGGGTTCGTGGTTCAAACGTTCAAATCCCATGGACTTATTAATAATCCTACTAGAACTTTGACAGCGCGAACGATATCCATTCTGTTACAGTTTCACTTGCAACCAAGCAGAGTGACCGGCCTTTATTTTCACGGACAACGTGGCTTCGTACAAACCACACAAGAAGAACATGAAAAAGGGAATCATACAGAGAAAGTACGAGTACATAACAGGGTCACATATCCCGGTGCGCAATAATAGTTCCAATCGAGCTCGAAAGTTGGGAAATAGACGCTGTCTTACCAGGAAAACCTTACACAGATACAGGAGATCGGAAGAAGCGCAGACTAGATGGTGTATCCCCGACCCCAGGCTCCTTCTTCCGAGTCTGGAGGAGCGTAGATTTGTCCTTCGAGAGATTCTCCACTCTCTAGCTTGGTGTCCGTGACCACAGACCGTTCTATGCGCAGTTGGAGATCGAAGTCGCTCGGCGTGATGATAGTGTCGTCTCCCGCTGACCCTAGGGTGCGATCTCCGCTGAGATCGCCCACGCGCTTCGACTCTTTGAAGTAGCGGAGGTCGCGCGGGGTATTAGGCGAATTTGGCATCTGTGTTACGACAACAGGCGCTTGGCTTGCTCCGGCCTCTAAACACGCTACTGGGTCAGTGGACCGGTATGGGCGGCAGCTTGTACTCACCCCGTGTATGAAGGATAATGCGTTGACTCATGATCCATGTGATAGCAAATGCAAGCGATACACTATGTCCCACAAGATCAGGTTCATGACGATGACCTCAAGAAATAAGAGATACCCAGATGATTGGATTGCATGGTTTGTGCCTCGATACAAGACGATGTTGAAGACGTTCACAACTGTAGAAATGAAAAGTGGTCAGCTAGTTACCAATGCGTGAGCGAAAGCACATACTCGCAACTGCGACAAAATACATCAAACCATCATATAAAAGTCTTGCTCTGGGGTAAGACCTTTGACTACTGCCATCTGAAAAACCACTTACATCGTCACAAGACCTGAAGCGCTATTAAGGAGTCGGAATTAGCATCACGTGATTAATAGAATACGACTTACGCAGATGCTTCGGCCCTTCTCAGCTTGAGAAGGTAATATGTCGAAATTGATATCATGAGGCAATCATATAGCGTGGCTACGAGGGAAAACGACCAAGTAGCCAAAAACGCTTTAGGGTGAGAGCTCCCAATCATGCAGCTAGATGTTTTATCAAGAAAAGGCAGTCAAGATTGGGAGATTACACCTACTTTCCCTGATTATATGCGTACCCACGGAACCTTCAGTACATTCTCACCGAAGAGAGATAAATGCTACACCCACATTGGTCATCTGGGCTACATTTGCATGTAAATCAGTCGATATTCCTATCGCAATGAGCGCCTAACTCACGAATCCTGTTAGCTACAGCAGATATCCACTCAACCTGCGCTCATGAATCAAAACAAGAGTGTTAAATCGGAGGGAGTAAAGACAGACCACGGTAGCAACTATAAACGACCATGAAATGGTCCGGCCAACCCAGATATTCCGCTGGGCAATGTTCCAGGTCCTGTGGTTTGTAGTCAGCCACTGAGCGGGACGTTACAGGACAGTCACCGCAAGGCCTACCGAAGACCCATGATTACATGTGACACCGTGAGTTGGGTCGCTAAAATAGTCCACTAGGTCATGAGTGCCTAGATGATGAGGCACAGTGATATCGTACCTTTGAATACAGGAGGGGCACGAACGAAACGGCGGCAGATCTTAGCCGTGAAGCTGTGGCTGAAAAACCCTACGTTGCTGATGACCATTGTGACTACGCTTATGTAGCTATAAAACATGTGAGTAGGTGCCATTATAATTGGCACAGAGGCAGTAATAAAAGACATGCCGAATGAGAACGAATAACACAAGACCTAGTCTGACAAACACGTATTTCTTCAGCTGAGGTTTTATATTCCCGAATTCGTTTCGAGAGACTCACTTTCTTCGATCAGGGGTCTTGTACATACGATATTCGGCATGGAGGGTTATGATATAACTGGTTCAGAATGAGTCACGGGTGTAAGACTCGCGAAATGTTACGAGCAACATACTCATAAGCAGCGATAGACAGGGACGCAATACGCAAGTATGCAGCTGCTGAAAGTGCACTCTGACTTGGAGAGATAGCGGGGCTAGCAGCAAGGGCACTCATGACCAATCTCACAAAATTCCCAAGAGAGGCGTAGGGGAAATAGGAATAGGGAAGGGAATAGAGGACTTTCGTGCTCTGGTGTTCATGCCAGTGGAAAAGTGATGTACTTTTATACCTTTGATATTGTCGTGCGTAGTGACAGGTAGTCCAAGTCGGACTTGTGGTCAAATACACCTTTCTCCGACGAAAAGCACCGGACGGAATTTGGAATTTATCGTGGGAGACCGTGGATGAAGAAACGTACTGTATTCGGCTTTGGCTTTGATCGGAACTAGGTCACTTTTAGCTGTGCCAATCGCAGGGAGGGAGACACAAGCTGCTTCAATACAATAAACAAGTCACTTTGCTAGAAATTTGAATAAGGAAAAGTAACACTCGCACGCGACGTGATCAGTGATCGCAGTGTAGATCTGTCATTTTCCAAATTGATTTGCGCGTGGGAAATGATGCATACATGGACGCTTCAGAAGAAGACCAACTTACTAAGGCAAGTTCCCACAATGCTATAGCTAAATGGCCAAGGAGAACACCGGGCAAGTCGGCGGTCAGACGACTGTCAGTTCGACCTTTGCTAACGCCAGCTAGTCGCTACGCAGCAATCAACAACCTTGATGGACGTTCATTTACGGGCGCGCCCGGGGTTAACCTTATATAGACACGAGCACAATTTCTTGACCAGAACAAGTCGTCCCTAGACGGCGGAAAAAATCCGACTACAAAAATGCCATATATCTTCAGACCCAGAAATACCAATTCGCGCTAATAGGGTTCCAGATAGTGGATCAGATGGCATCCTAGCCATTGATCAGAGGCTACAAAAATCAACAGGGATGTGGAGTATCATGACTAGCACTATACCGGCTTTGGCTATGTCACGATCACCAGACATTGGACGTCATTCTGCTCGTACTCCGTCAATTTCAAGTCGCGCACACGTGTAGGCCCTGAAGGCAGTTTCTATTTTCTTAGGGACAATATCGAGTCGTAACGACTCGTTCAAGTAATGCACCAGACAGGTTCAGGTCAGTGTCGAGGGCGTAGAGGTCCGGGATGAGCAATGATAGCCGGCGAGGTTCAAGGTCCAGGGTTGCGGACGATATCATGGTACGGGTCTGGTAGATGTTGACGTGTTGGTAAAAAAACAAAATAAGTCCGAAAAATGCGCACAATTTTGGCACGTGACCAATTCGCAAATTGGTATCCCCTGTCCACGCAAATAGGCGTCTCGAGAGAACTGCTATTATTCCTGGGGCTGAACCTTCTGGTGTGTTGCTAGCGAAAGCAAGTTTCCTCGGTCAATTGACGCCTGATTGGGCAGCGGAGCCATCGGCAACTTCCTCGATGAGCTTCTTGGTCGAAATTTTCTCTGACCGTGCACGATAAGGTGGGAACAGCGTGGTTGGAACGGCGACTAGTCGCGTTCAAGGGCTCCTTTCGAGGCAATGTTTGGTGCACCAAACACGCGGGGAAGTGAAAATGAACTTTGGGCCTCGATCTGCTGCAACGCAAATTCAGGACCGTGAAAAACGAATTGAGTAGGTAGGATAATGGGAAATGGAAATTCCAAAGCGGGTTGGTTACTTCGCCTCCCGCATCCGGTCATCTGCGATCAAAAATAATGACAGGACGTGCCTATCAGAACGCTCTTGAACACGACATTCTTCGATCTGTGGCCTTTTAATGATGAGTGATCAATACAATCGAAAACAAGGGCTGAGTTTCCCGCTGGGGAATGAAGTGAGTTAGAGAGTAGTGACGGTTGAGGGACGATGGGGAGGGACAGTGGACGAAGGATGTAGGAAGGCTTTGTGGGATAGCTATTTTTATGGATCCCCTGATTACCGTAATCCCAGTTACGCCAGAGTAATTGAAGGTTGAGGCCCAACGGATCATACTATAATGAAGCTTGATGGGCCTGACGCTCATGCCTTGACGCTACTCAGGGGTCCATAACCAAGGCGCAAAGAAGAACGGAAAAAGAAGACTAGCGCTATACCTTTGTCAATATTCAGTCGCCCATCGGAGACAAAGACGTACCCTGTCCGCTCTTCAAGCCCATTTGGCGGCTGTGGGTAGCAAGTTCTACTGCTCTTTCTACGCCATCGAGAGGTGGGGGAACGTCCCTAGACCGAAGAAAACCTTGATTCCCTGCGGGACCTGGACCTGGTTTTGGACTGACTGGTGAGTGGTAGAAACCATCGTTGAGAGGTTGGGGTCACGTTTGAAGATGAGGTCATGAAGATGAGGTCATAAAGTATTTATTTGAATTTACGGCTTCTTCGCAAACTAAATTTTACTTTGCCATGAACGAGCCAGCGCAAAGCGTACAACCAGACTCACTCGCAAGGTTCAGGCGTAAGCCATTTCCCGATAAGCTAGACTCGTATACCTCTCATACCCTATCCTTTGTCTAGAGATCTTTGGCATCAGGTCTGCGGAGGCCGCGGGCACACCCCTCCCAAATCTCGACGATGACTTGAGCGTACAGAGGTTTATATCAGACCGCAGGGTTATAGGTGTACGAAGACCCCCCTTGGCTCATCCCTACTCTCACCATTTCTCCAGTACGACCCTCTCATTCAGCCAGCACTCCTTCGCCACGAAATCCAATCCACCCAACAGTCCCAGCGCACTATTGCCACCGCTCGTTACTATGCTGCACGCGTGCTCGCTGGCCACGACGATCGAGTGCTTGTCATTGTTGGCCCTTGTTCGATCCATTCTCCCGAACAGGCGCTTCACTACGCAAGACTTCTCAAGGAGGGGATACCTTCCTGGCCAAATCTCCTCATAATCATGAGGGCATATTTGTGCGTCTACCATGGTCTATTATCCGTTCCGTATTGAACTTTGGCTGTCTTCTAGTGAGGTAACTCATTTTGTCTGAAAAAATGCCGATCCCCTTTCCTGACCCTCCTCACTTTATCAAGAAACCTCGTACGACAGTGGGATGGAAGGGCCTTATCAACGATCCCGATATAGACGGTAGTTTCCAAATCAACAAGGGGCTTCGTCAAGCCCGCCAGCTTCTCTGTGACCTCACAGATCTCGGCGTTCCGGTTGGCTCCGAACTTCTCGACACTATTTCTCCGCAATACCTCAATGATCTTATTTCGTGGGGCGCAATCGGCGCACGCACCACCGAATCGCAACTTCATCGCGAACTCGCCTCTGGCGTATCCTTCCCGATCGGGTTCAAGAATGGAACAGATGGCAGCATGACAGTCGCAATTGACGCGATGCGCTCGAGTAGTAACCCGCACGCTTTCATGGGCGTCACGGAACAGGGCATCGCTACTATCGTCAAGACCCGTGGAAATCAGGACGTGCACGTTATCCTCCGTGGCGGCACCACAGGTCCAAACTTTGCCGCCGAGCACGTCCGCGAAGCCACAAACGCGATTGCCAAAGCGCG
>QLPA01001128.1:0-60949 GCA_003313945.1 Lactifluus pinguis
CCTTTCAATAATTGGTAAACTCCACAAAACCGCAAATCTTAACGGAAGGCCCTTTATTATAACTCAGCCTTTGTACTCCCTGATACTTGTAATGACCATAAATCCTGGTGTCTCTACGTTGGAAAGTTTGGAGGGTAAAAAGAGATCGGTAAAGACATGACTCCGAGTCGGAGCTGTGTAAAGCCAGTTAATCACACCATTAACTGATAAATATCCCTTATATGAAGCCCATAGATTTGTTGCCACTCGTCGAGTGTGGGAGGCAGACTCAAGCTTTTTCGCTGGTATTTTATGTACAGGAACATAGTGGTCTCCCACTCATTTTATGATGAAGCCCCCATTCCCTTGACACTCCCTGCTATTCCAGCTCTAATCCCCGTGGAACTGGGGGATGGGATGGCCCAGGAGCTGCCTGCCCTCCCCCATCTCCAGTTTGTCCATGTGAAGGGCCATCCTGTCCCCCTCCCAATGGTGGGAGTGGAGATGAACAAGGAAGCTCTAACCATCCACATTGACAAACTGGAGATGGGGGAGGGCAGGTTGCAGGCAGCTCCTGGAGTCATGTCAGTAACCAGCTCCCCAGCCATTATCAGTGATGGCAGGGGAGAGAAGGCAGCTGGGGTGAGGCTAGAGCAAGTCGACCCACGGTCTCCTGGTTCTCAAAGATGTTGATGAGGATGCGGAGGACGCCGATGATACTATGATAAATGAGCTCACCATGCTGGCACGCGACAGTCCAATGTGGATGAAAGAGCTTAGAAGGTACTTGGAAGAAGAAGTGAAGGAGAAAGAACAGATGCAGATGAGCAGATGGCCCGGGCAAGATCGGTCCGCTGGAGGGAAGATGGCTATTCAGACAACCTGAAAACTGCCGTTCCTTTGCCTGCGCGCGTCATCTCGCCGACTGTGTCGCCACTCCTGCCAAGCCACCGCGAGCCGCACACCATCAGCCTTGATCAGATGTAATGAGGACGACGATGCACAAATGAGGAGTTGTCTCAGACCTATGGGGCCCACAGATGTGGTTTGCTTTCTCTTTTCCTGCTTCAAGCTAAACACGGTATCGGTCACAGCTGGGCCATGCATTCAATTGGATGGAACCTTGTTTGCCACGTGGACGTGTTTGTGCCACGTGATTCAAGGTTTTACGCCTTTGACCACACTTCCACCTCGGACCTGCAATGCTCATGATCAGTTTTAAAAAATCTGATTCTAGTCTTTTGAAGCCTATCGCTCACTGGAGTTCCGTCGAACACTCCGCACTCCAAACGCCGAACGCTTCGAACACCTTGAACAAAGAATGCCGAATCTTACCTCTTTGAATTCATTCACGATGGTGTCCCAGATCAACCGTGAGATTTGACATATCCATTTTTGTGGCACCTTCCATAGCCTTCTGCCACTCGGTATGCTTGGAAATGACAGACAACGTACTGAAGCTTCTCTCGATTCATATGATTGACTGCGGTACACTGAATCTGTTGGTCTACAGCACAACGCTCATCGGATTTGTTTTTGCTAATGTGCGTGCTCAGGGTGTCTACTATTTGTTGTTTGGCTCTGGTACACTTTTTTGGTGGAATGCTGACATTTCAATCACAGCTCATCACACATCCAAATGCAGCGGTATACGCCGTTCTTTTTCATCACGGTTCGGCTCTATTTCTGTGCCTTCGTAGCAACGTGCGCCATGTTCCCTCCTTTTCGACATTTCTGATCTCTGATATCTCCCCATTAGCGTGAACTCGCGCAAGAGCCTCCGCAAGTCACTAGACGGACCTTGGCACGAGGCGCTACTTGAGTTTGATACAAGCGATTAGAACATAAAGGGAAAACGGCCCCATCATTATGCGTAAATCTGCGGACCAGGTCTATCCGGCATAGTAATTAATCCACCTTCTTCGGAGACGTCGCCTTTTTAACTAACTGCCCTACTAGATGGGCGAGTCTGATTGTGCTGATGAGGCCAATCATAATTTTGGGTCTGTACCATCCTTCAGGGAGCCGTTGCTCGCCAAACCACTCGCGAATGAACTGCTTCGGTATTTGTCCTTCAGGATTGGTAAATAGCTTTGCGGTCAACGCTATCTCTCCTCTGGAGATGGCACCATGAAGTAGGTTGAGGGGCTGATCAAGTGTTGCGTCGCGAGCTGCGCGCGCCTTCACAAGATCGTCGAGTGTAAGATAGTTGCTATTTTGCGAGACATCGAGCAATTTTTGAAGGAGTTCATCGTCGACGTCGACAGGTGCGTATTTGCTGCCCGGAATAGCATCAGCGTAGGTCAATGATGCATCATGTTCTATCATATTGTGTTGAGCCAAATCTCCGAGGTCAATCTTGAAACGCCAGCCACATATGAGGGTGCCGAAAATGCTTAGTAAGGCTGCAAAGGGCAGAGAAAGATGGTAGTGCTCCCGTAAGGCACTTGTAAGTTGAAAAGCACTGATATCGCGTCCATCGTGGGGTCTGTAGTGTGGGAGTTGAGAACCACAGATGCTACGATACGTGCCCAACGGACGCACAAATAGGAGTGGCTCGCGAGCGCATTAAGAGCAGGACAGGGAGAGCGACTATCCCCATGAGAAGGTCGAACAAAACTGTGGTTCAGGGTTGACATTAGGGAGCAGCGGCCTGGGGATGATTCCAGGATCCTGGTATTTAAACAGACCCACTGTGTTTCGAATATATGCGTAACGGTAAGGCTGCGGCGCTGAGGGGTGATCGCCACATGGTTGCGGCGTTCGCGGGGGGCAGGGAATTGTCCACAGGTGGAAGGGCTTCCATTTGGCCATGACATCGGTTCGAATGGATTTGGGGACTTTGGCAGTAGAGGAGGTTCGCGGAAGGGCGGGGCACTATTTCCTGCCGGCGTTCCTGTTCCTGCCTTTGTCACGGTGGGACACCATAGCCCACCTGTCCCAGTGGGGTGCATCTGAAGGGGGCCTGGGCGCAATTTCTGGTGGGTCAGCGAAGGAAACGCCTTGCTTGGTCGGCTCCGGGTGCAAGTCGGGCTGCCGAGACCTTAGTACCTTTGCCGCGGGGATCGCCTGCGGGGTGCGGGGGGTTCTCAGTGGGTTCTCCAAGGGCTCCGGACGTAGAGAGATCTTACCGAGTGTCGACATGACCTCTGTCAGGGGGTCTTTGTTCTTGGCTGGTTGGGCTTCGCGGATACGAAGACGCGGGCGGAGTCTCCGGGGCCTTCTTGGGTCCCGGATCTGTTCGTCAACGGCTCTGACCATGGCTGCTCACTTCCTCTTCCTGTAACCCGAAATATACTGTTTAAGCCGTGCATCAGTGTTCTTGGTCAGTTCCGCGAGATGCCTGCCGTGGTATTCCTGGCAGTCTGCCATAGCTCATTTTCTCTCTTTCCAGACTCGGATCTGGGCGCAGCGAGCAAGGTCCGCGTCTCCCTGGGGTCTGGGCCTCAATCCTCTCGAGTTGTCTTCGAGGGTCCAAATCTCAACCTATGTTACCGCTGAGGTGGTCGAGAGTGTGGTCCATGACCGCTGTCCGGGAGCGGCCCGGGGCCATGTCGATGAGAATGGATCAGTAGTCGGCCACGATTAGGCAGTCGCTGACTGCCTTTGAGGTGGGTTAGTGATCGTAAATCAGGGAAGAGGTTCTGACAAGATGATTGTTATTAATTCTACTTTCACTGTGGCTACGGTGCCGTGTTGCGAGTCGCGGAGTTTCGTGTGGATGCTGCAACTCTCCCTCCCAGTATACGGACATTGTATTACCACGCAAATGGAGAAGGACAGATATGAGCAGTGTGACTAGGCTACATCTATGATCCGTTTGTAGAGCTCGATATAGGGCGATCGGACCCTCCAAGCCAGCTACTACGTCCAAGTCTTTGAAACGTCTAACTGGAGGACGATTCACCCAACCGAGCCACAGCGCCCATCCACAAGCTATGCACCGCGTTCCAGTAGCGTTCCGGATCTGAGTGCATATAGGCGGCGTGACCGGTCCCTTGGAACTCTTCTACGGCAACGTCCAACCCGAGCTGCGTAGCAGTGGCAATGTGTTGCTCAACATGTGAGGCAGAGGCGAGTGGGTCGCTCTGCGAGTACACGTACAGTCGTGGTGCGGCGCCAGGGACTATGGAGGGCAGAATGTCCGGCTGGAGGAGAGCCGTGCGGAGTTCAATAAAGAGGGGCGGCCGGCCTGCGAGACGATTGTACGTATAGAAAGCGATATAGAGGAAGACAAGAAAAGGGAAGACGAGCAGGCGAAGGGCAACGTTTTTCGGGGAGACAGCACGCAAGGAGGATTTGAGGCCTTTATCGTCAGGCACGGAATCGAGAATGAGAGCCCTCGGCGCTTGGTCCAATATGGAACCGGAAGGCTGAAGTTTGGAGAGCAATTTACGGAGAGTCATGAATTGCCAGCCACCGCCTAAACATAGGGCATGAAGATATTACGATAACAAATATCGCAGGTGTTACAAACCATTGGAGAGGACGTGTACAAGAACGCCGCGGAAGCGAGACCTAGAGTTCTTCTCACTCTGAAGAAGTTCAACAACTGGGAGCATGGTCAAGTTCTAGCAATAGCAGTGCGAATAAACGCGCGGGTATATCAGCTGAAATAACACTGTACGTACCAGGTGGGATTGCGAGCGCCAAACAAACTCCGCCCAAGAACCAACAATAACAATGGTTGATGACGGGAATAACTCATGGAGGGTGTCCGCATACACGAGAACTTGAGGGAGGCGAGCTCCCACTGCGAATCGTCAGGGCTGGATTAGGAATTGCGTACAGTGGTACTTACTCCAACCAAATAGCAGGATGACGCTTTTACAGTGTCATTAGGGTGTCAGAGCATGAGTTTGACTGAGTAGTGGGAATCATGTCGAACGCACGAGGGAGACACATCACCGTGATCTTTCACCACAATGCGACCGTTGGGGGTATTGGGTTGGCAAGATACGGAAACATAAGGATTCAGCTTTATCCAGGTGAGCTTTTCAGGCATGAAGCAAGATTGAGGAAGATGCGAGGTAAGCTGAGGAATGTTAAAGTGAGAATCGGAGCACGTACATATGGCCCAATCTATTTCTTGTTCCCTAATAAATTATGCCAAAGGCGGCACTTTCCAACTGTGGAATATAGAAATTGGTTAATGCACTCGGAAATTCCGCCTGCGTGGACAAATTATCCGGTGCTAGTCACAGACCCCCATCGTTCGACCTTGAAGATATGCACCAGGGATTAATAAGTGGGAGTGGAATGAGAATAAGGATTGGTAACTCTAAACCGTTGATTCGAAGAAGTCAGTCGTGATATGCTTTATGATATTTACAACTGTTCGTGAATCGGAGGTGGGCCAACATGGAAATCTCTTCTCTCATCGGCGTCGCCTGTGGGTCACCTGCCGATGTCAGCCACTTTACCTGGGCAGCTCGGTGATTTCCAGGCCTCGGACTTTACTTGACGTACATCTTGTCATCTCATTGCGACGGAGAAGAAAAGGTCGCCCACAATGATTCACTGGTTGAAGCTAAACATCAAGACCGGATAGTAGCAGAAATCTATATCCTTTGAGTTTGTATGAGGTATGTTACTCGGAGATCGTGTGATTCGGGGTACTACCCGGGCCAAAAGTCCCAACTTGAAGCTTGAAGACCTGCACTGCAGTATGAGTTACCAATAGGAACTGTCAAGGTACACCTTGGGTCAGTCCACAGGAGTGCCAGGACAGGGAAATGCACACACCAGTTTATCTTTGCTAACAATATTTCCTACATTAGTCGCCAATGTTTCAAGTTTCGCTATCGAATACAACTTGTTCGTACTAGCAGAGAGTATATGTTAGTGGAACATATCAGACGAGGTTCAACCAGCGGGGGGCACGTGATCCGTAGCAAGGGACGAATACGTCGCATAGCCACAGAAGCCGCGCAGTTTTCCCCATTTCTTCCGAGTCTATCAGTATCTGACATTCTCATCTTCGCCGGTTCTGAATCCACAAAATGTGCGAGATTTTAAATAGCTCAATTGGTCCCATTTAACATGTTTGTATGTGCTCCAACTTTATTTCAGTCACACGGGTCCCACTAGCTCAAGGACGTGGTTAACTCGTGATAGGATACATCATCACTTTTTTCGCGAGGCTATGTAGGTCAACACATCCCGGTTTCCATTCCAAAGGTATTTCTGCGTCCCGCCGATTTATACGCCGTTCTTGCGCTATTAGGATCCATGGACATGCGCCTGGTAGTTAGCACACCGTGAGTGTCCACAATCAGGTCGAAATTATTCCTAGAGTTGAGGCTAGTCACGAGAGTTATTAGCCATTCGCTCTGTCAAGGGGGCAAACGACGCACTTTGCCATGAAAGAAGAGAAATATACTGCCAGAGTCGGTAAGAAAAAAGGTACGAAGATAAGAGAGTTTGGGAACTTGAGGAGCTGATCACAAAAGTAATATCGATGTGAGTGACAGCGAAGGAATGAAGAAATCGACATACGAAAACAAATGACGCGACGGAGAATACACTTTAGGAGAAGTGCATTAGAACTATCTCTGTTTTGGGGAAATATAGGGTCTTACAGATTCCGAGCGCCACAATCTATCGAATAGAATGCTAATGGAGTGAAGCTTGTGAAGCGCGTGAAGGCCGAGTTTGTACTGGAATAGATCACGTAAGAAAAAAATCACGCCGGCGAGTCAGAAGCGTAGCCTGCGCTGCTCACCTTCTGGCTTCTCTCCAATTATTAACATGATGTATCACTAGACTGACAGTGATGAGTGTGTTGCAAGGGATATGAAGACCTGCCGCCAGTTTTGCAAAGCGCTAACGCAAAATAAGTATCATGTGAGATGGGCGGCCAGGATTGTTCATCGTTTGTGGGTGAATGACTGACCATATTATGGAAGACTTCGAGAAGGTAACGGCTTTGGATACTTCGCAGCAAAAGGTCAGGATGGCTTGCGTGAGAAATTGTAAAGATGACAGAAAAAGAAAAACGTACTATTTAATGAAAAAGGCTGAAGAAGCCCGAAACAATGGCAAATGATAGTCATCAGTATCGTACGTACTGTAGATTCTATGACACCACGCACTAATTGATAGGCCTAGAGGGCAATTATGAAAAGTCCACGAGGGTAGAAAACGTACTCGTGCCTACCTGCTATACCGACGGACATACATAACTACAGAAAAGTCAGTGTATTCGATGCGATTGAGGGAAACGGAGAATGAACACACGATTAGCGTGGGTATGATTACACTTCTTCGGACTGTAAGTATGTCAATGAAACGGTAGCATAGCAACATTTTAGTATCACTAACGCTCGTAAATCTTGAAGGCGTAGAAACTGCGTGGTCGCTTCAGGTCAGATAATAATTTCCAGATGGGTATCAGAACCTAGACGTACCTATGGATGCAGAGTGACACAACCGCTAAGAAGGCTCAGCCTCTTTCCGATACCAGATGATGGCTGAAATCCTCACCTACAATGATACCAGCAGGCTTTGTGGATGGTACTGAGCATTAAGTATGAAGTAAAGGTTTTCGAAGCTTACTCCGAGGCTCCTGAACAGAAACTCATGACATAGGGCTCAAACTAGGCACAGGATGCTCACCATGGCGTCCGGAAATCAGCCAAAGACACCCTAACTTTGTTCTCATCGAGGGAAACAAGAGAGGAGCATGTCAATATTAAACATGCTGTATCGAGAATCCTTGAGGGTTCGAGCGAACGTCATGGCTAACTGGTGAATATATTTCGGGAAAACATACCAGAGTGTAGCGACCTTGCCACGTTAAGTCGCCATTAACAATATTCACATGGGGGCTAGCAGGACTAAGCTTACAAGTAGTTTCAATGCGACGTTATCTTTGGCGGAGTGTTTCATGTAGTAGAGAAGCACCTGAGCACTGTTCGTCCCATATACCCTGTGCGAACGGTAAATGTTATGCGCGGAAAAAAACAACTTTTGTCCCTTACGTAGCACAGAGAATAACAGCAAGTAGGATGATTGCGGGCGTGTTCTCCAACGGAACCATGACGAGAGGGGATATTAGAAAGTAGAACTCAGAAAGGTAGGTATGAAAGGGGCAGAAAAGATGAACGGCGTTCTGAGGTGGTGACCGTGACTGATATTATATGTGCATCAACCGTTGGCGCCAATTGGGCACGCTTGAAAGACGAGATCAAGAAAAGGGAAACCTGTTCGAGCCATAAATGTGGTGATAAGCTCCATTGTTGTAGTGGCGAGGTTGCGGCGGTAGAGACTGATGGGCGCTACATCCCATCTTATACCGCGGGCATCATTCCACTGTACAGTATAGCTTGCACCAACCTTCCAACGTAAAAAACCACAAATTTAATCCAGTGCTGTTCGGCACGCAGAGGCCTTTGCGTATAAAATGGTGTTGAGAAACTTGTCTCCGCGCTCTCGGTATTTCCCGGTCCGGTTATGGCATTAACTAAGATGGCCCATGTGACCGTGACACGCCGCCGCACGCCGCACAACCGCCTGACTCTTTGACGTTGACTTGATCAAGACATGTTTTGCATGGCATGGACTCCTACTAACTTAGGTCACCTGTAAGATTAAAGTGTCTACTAAATGTTAGGACAGTTTACAAAACACAGCTAAACGCTTATGAAACATTCTTAATTTTACAGATGCAGCGGCAGGTGACTTCTTCCTCGCGTCGCTATGCCCGTGGTTAACGGGTGTTTCAAATCGGGTATTGTATTCAAACCCGGGTGCATGATTCCTTTCAACGCCCTTCGCCTCTTGCCATCACTTATGCTATTTATGTGAGACGCCAACTACAAAATACCCCTGCTTCATCCGCAACACCGTCCTCGTGGGCTCTGCTTCCTATTCAACTCTTCCCGCCCGCTCACGTTCGTGGATAGCGGCCATTTTTGCCGGATTTGGGGCCTCGGATATGCGCGCCTTATCCCGGCGATCTCCTCATTGTCTCAGGGTCATATCTGTCGTCACATGGGGTCCCATCGAGGATTGTCATTATTCAATTCAAAGTACTGACCCGCATCTCGACCTTGGCGTGAAATAATCAAAAAAGTTGCATTTCTTGAAAATCCCGTTCTCGAGAATGGGTGTGGGGACGAAGCTTGTGTTCACTACCCTGTCCAACTTGAGGTCGTATTATTCATGTATAAGTCGCGTTCGGAACTTTGCGCAGAGTCTTATCAGACTCATAACTACTGTCTTACCAGTTGTTATGGGCCAGATGGGAGTCCATATATGATCCCCATTTCCATCCCTGTACAAGCGCTCATAACCACCCGCGGAACCTTAGCTGCAAGGACGAAGTAAGCGCCGCAGGAGCCAACTTGCGTAACTGGGGAATATAAAGGTTAGCGTCTGTCAATACATATCGCCTCAGAGTATGTGGTTCACGTTTCATGATTAGTGATTGCCAGGTCCTGTGTGATGCGACCCGACAGGACTTTCTCACAGAACCCTATGGCAAGCCGAAATCTGGTATGGTAACTACTCGGGACTAGTATGAGACTTGTCCATTGAACGAATTGCGATCCAGCGCCTCAGGACCACGGAATCATCGTTTGTCTACCGTGTTCAACACCCCTCTTATACGGCAGTCACCCGGGCCAATATTCCAAACAGAGCAGGTTCCTCGTATATATGTTGTACTAAACCAGGATCCTTCTGGTCAAGCACGAAAAGCTACGTCGTGATCTCCAACGGCTTGGGAGAGCGAGTTTCAGGCGAAAGGTTCGATAGATGATGATAGCATGATAGAAAGACGCTAATCACCTGTCTCGTCCCACCAGGTCTAGATTCCAGATACAGAGAAGTCAAGACGTGGACTGATAGCGTTGATGTCAGTTATAGGCCGCGTTGGCTCTCCAGTTGATGTTATCCTACAATCCGCTTGTCGCCTCATCGCCGCTGATAATACGTCGCCATCCTCAAAGCCAGGGTCCAAGTCGGGCCAACATCACGATGTGTATACGTGATGTCAATCTTTTCCTGTCGACTCACATAGGCCCGGTATGTCGATGCCAGTCTCTGCTCATCATAAAGAGTCCTCAGCTCTAAGAGCCCAAAACACCCCCGGCGGTTACTTTGTTTTGTCCGTTGGCGACGGCAATCTGGCTTCACGAATAAGAAGTTCACTTCCAAACTCATGCTGACGTCAACAAGGACGGAACGTACCTTTAATGCCTGGATAGCGCCTCGCTCGAGGAGATCTCCGCATCGCTCGAGCGAGGCGAACAACACTTTGCCAGGAGGGAAATTCCGACATGTCTCCCACCGAGCGAGAAATGCGAGGCACACATATATTGACAAACTGGACTTGAAGACGTTTGACCCGGAATGCTAGTACAGAAATATCCTCAACCCTCTCCTTTGGGATTGTCCAAGGCCGGAACAAGTGGGCCATTCTTGGGATTAATTAAATGCCTCCGCCTGCAATTTCCAAAGGTGTGCATAGTCGCCTTTCGCCTCCATCAGCTCATTGTGGGTACCTGATTCCATAATAGTTGTCTCGTTCATGTATCTGAAAATATGCTTGTCAATGGGTGTCTCTTGTCCAATGTGTCCCGATGTGCGTACACTATAATGTCTGCATATTTCGTCAGGTTACCGAAGCGATGCGTTGAAAAGACCATTGTCCTTTTCCCACGACATTCGTGAAGTCGCGAGAAAAGCTCTACGGATGTGGGCGCCATGTCATTACAAGAAAAGGATTCGAGAAGAAAAGGTTACCATGTTCCGCAACAGGGTCGAGCGAAGCGCTGGGCTCATCAAACAGTAGCATGCCAACAGTGGAGTCTGACCCAAGGGTGTGCATGAATGTGCGTGCACTATAGCAATAGTCATAGGCACCTCTCGAAGGAATCTCTGAAGACCTACACAGCGATTCTTTGTAACTGTCCACCACTCAGTCCTTGTGGCGGCTTTGCTCCTGTCAGTTCGCGAAGTGTGTGGTCGATGTCCCCAGTTTGGTCGTCGCGTTGTATGCGAATTACGTCATGGACAGAATCTGGTCGGGTAATATATGTATCCAACTTGTCAGGCAAACGCCTGATCACGGTGTCTGCGCCTCCAAGGCGCGCCGCTTCATGGATGAGCTTGAGGTCCGTGGCATATTTGGGGTTACCAAGCGCGATGTTATCCTTGACCTTGTCGGGAACTTGTTCGAAGGGGTTAAACCAAAGGTTGTTAATCGAGGGACTCACAGATAGAGGGAAGAGTGTGTAGTCCTGGAATAGAACTGCAACTGAACGGCGCAAATCGTCCAATTTCAGCTCCCGTATATCACGACCATTGACTCGAATCGTGCCCTCAGTTGCATCGTATATGCGGGCCGCTAACTTCAGAATCGTGCTTTTACCCGAGCCGTTGAAGCCTACGATGACCTGGTCCAAATGAGATAAGATAGCCCATGAGACCAGTTATTCCGAGTCTCTTACACAAAGTTGGCCTTGTTGAACTCGAAATGATACGTGCTGTAGGGCATAGCTGTTGCTCCCAGGATATTTGAAAGAAACGTCCCTAAGAGCGATAAGGAACAATCCGAGGGAGCATGAGGAGAGGACCGACTTGAATTCAAGGCTAATTCCTTCGCGACTGGGGTCCAGCCTTTCGGTGCCGTCAATGATCTTATTTTTGATCTCGCTGACGGCATATATTGCACGTAAATTGGACAATTGGCTGGAAAAGTCACCAGTTTGCTGAAAAATGGAATTCACATTCAGGCGAAGGTTTTTGGCCGCCGATTGTATGAGGGTGAACGCGGTGAGGGCCATCGGAAGATTGGCAGAGCTCCGAGCCATTATCAATACAAAGGCGATCTTGGGAAACGATATGTAAAAGGGCCATGTGCCAACCACGAGTCGTTGCTCACCTCTGGCAGCTCACCAGTAAACCACTTTAGGAGATGTATCGTGTGATTGACCTTGCGCTGGTATAAGAGAAAATGACTCCAGAATTCACTCGCGCTATCTCCAAGGCGATTACTGAGTTTTAGAAAGTCTGAAAGCAGGACCATATGTGAGTGTGTCACGATAAAAGCATCGCAGACCTCAGACACACCGCGAGAAAGATGTGAGCTGAGACCATTGGCAACAATTTCCTGGCGATGCTCTCGATCATTCACAAGTTGCTTGAGGCCTTCCATCTTCAGGTAATCCTCATTTCGTGTTGTGGCTGCATATGCTGTGGGAAGTTTAAAACTGAGATAAACCTCGCATAGAACAAACCGACCAAGTCCATCCAGACTACTGTTTGCGAGCTCCGTCTGCGCCAAGATGCAGATGACCAGGTGACAAAGGCACGTTAGGAGGCTTAAAAATGACCCAATTCCTTGTTCGCGTAAGATGGCGACGAGGACGCTGACTTGAGTGAAAAGAACAAGGATGCTGCATCCACTCCGCAAGAGGCTGTCAAGCGTGCGGCCGATGGAGGAAAAGCCGTATCTAAGCGAGGCTGCGTCTAACCGCTGAGATACTGTAGGGTCCGTGAAAGTAGGCACATCCATCCGCGCCACATGTTCGAAAGCATATCGTGAGTAGTGGCGTTTGACCAAGTCATCAAATGCAAGGTACAGCCATCCATCTGTCCTTTCAAGTATACACTGAGAAAGGGAGCATGCCACACGGCCACAGGTAAGTCTGATCAACCTGTTTCTGTCTAGTTGCCGATCGTTGATAGTAGCCTGCACCTATTCTCTACGCTCGAATGCGTCGCCCAAAGGTCACAACTTGAATGACGGACTCACCAATCGCAAAAAATTCCCGGTAAACCTGAGTTTCTCGTTATTAGTATTCTGTTACTAGCGAGTTACTAGCATTTTCGCCACATACCAAAGGGAGACCGCAGGAGAAACGGCAAGGCCTGCAGAGACAGCTAGGCGTGCAAATAATAAAGGGCTACTAAGGTCGCATATAGCCCTCCATAGGCACCCCAAGTCACTGATGAACTGTGCTTTGTCTTGGATAAAGGGACGTAAAGGAATGTGCCACCTAATGGGAGACTTTTCAATGTACAAATCCCATATTCCGAGGATATGATGATCAAAACTGTGTTGGAGTGATCTTGCGACAGAGTTGCCACTCTTCTCCGACTGTACGGAATCCGCGTCGAGCATGGTAGAAAGCGGGGAATTCACTGCAGGACGCTACCTTGGATGCCTTTCTTATAACGTCCTCGATTTTATTGACTGCGTGCACCATGGTCGTGGTACGAGCAAGTCGGATGTACTATATGGTGCCCGGGGGCAGCGAGATGGACTGGATTTAAATGCCCGCGATGAAATTTGTCTGATGTAGTGATGGAGTGGTTCATGCAAACCTGCCAAGCGGATGTTTGCTTTATTATAACGTATAGAGAGGCGCCTGGGGAGTAAATGCCAAAATCTCTGCGCGTCAAAGAGATGGATGCATCGATGGTGATTGAACCTACCAGGTGCCTTGTCCCATCAACCGCTTCCGAAAATGACCTCCATTGCAAGCCTCCTTCTAAACTGCCAGGAGGATTCGCCGTCTTTCCCTCTAAGAAAATTATCGTGCTTCCATTGCCCATATGACTGAGTCAGGCGTGTATCGATGAAATCAGTTGTCCTAGGGTGGCGGACTTAACCGAAAGACGATTTATTCAGGTACCCGGTGGCATCCCCACACAATAACCTCGTGTCGTCTGATCTTCCTAAATTAAAAGGGGTTTTATTCATAAGCTCCGACCACTTCAACACATGCCGCTGAACGATCGAAGTATTTACTGAACTTTTATCTAATAAAGCTACCTAGGGGACCTAGGTTAGTGAATGTAAACCTGCAAGCTATCATCAAACACGTGGGGTTCATACGGATGTAAGTCTTCACATGAAAATGAGTGGGGCAAAGAGGAATCGCATTGGGAGAAGATCTCAACGGCACTTTGAGACAGGTGGTGCCAGCTGCGGACCCACCTCGAAATTAGGTTATAACGGAACATGCGCTGGCCTGACGCTAACCACGCCGAGGGTTCATGAGATTAACCAACAACTGGGCGATCCGGGAAGCGGAAAAGCTAGGGCAAAAACCCTCGCATTGGTGGATTAAAAACTCCAGTTGGTCCAAGCGTTTTTCCTATCGATACGAATCGCGCCTGTCAGTCAAAAAACCGATGGACCTCAGGGCTGTCGCTGATGTCTTGGCCGCGACCCCGGTAGGCGGCGCATCAGGAAATTGGCTCAATGGCCAGAAAAAAGGTCCTCGGGCTGGCAGGTCCATATCGATTTTCCCTGTCACTTTTCTTTCGGTTGCGCTGTCCACCAACACTCGAGCTACACAGGAGGCCAGCACTCTGGGAGTACCCTCCAAATTCTGCGCTTTTGACCGATCCGAACAAGGCCGTAGCTTGGTCTTCATGTAAAAGTCGAACAGGTTCGCACATTGGCAGTTATCTTCCCCGATAATTTCGGTTACCCTGCAGGGCCTGCACTTTCTGCGTCCTTTCTTGATCTATGGACCCTTCATCGCGCCTATATGACTCATGTGTACACCTCTCTGGCGCCGAGGATGTAGGCATCGTTGACAAATAACGTGTATCCTGACCTACAGCGTAACTTTCTCCCATTATCTAGGCGGCACTCCGAACAGACAACTGTAGAAGTGACTTACGCGGAATATCTTTTGCAGCGCTACATCATTGTTGCTGCTGGTAGTCTCCTTATGCACCAGCAAGTTTCTCGACCCCTAATAGTGCTCTGTCAAGTCTTAGCCTCCTCTGCGCGCTAATGCCGTCACGGTGTCAAGCCTCACCAGAAATGGGGTATAGACTTCCCTCCTGTATTGCGGCCTATAGCGCTCGCCATGAGTTTGGAACCCGCACCGCAAAAAATTGCACGGACCATGAGTAATACCAGGAGATGCACAGAGGGACTCACGTTTCAATACTTGTTGTACAACAAGCTGACCCGCTCTGAGATCAGGAAGGTGTTCAACCAGTACCAGTCCATGAACTGTCAAATACAGTGGCCATTGACTCATTCTTCCGGATTCCACTAGGCCTCCTGGTGGTACTCCTGAAGCTGGACCTGGAGATCAGAAACTTTAAAATAGGACGGGTCCACCATGAAATGACTCTACCACGTATTCCTCCTTCTGCCATTTCTCCCTCAGACCTAGGTACTGTCTCCGCGCGGGTTATTGCAGTAGCTCTGATGGCCCAGGTTCTATTGGCGAACCCATTACGGGGACATCGAACTGCTTCTCTGGTAGGGATCGAATACGTAGCTCTGATGGCCGGCACACAACCCTGCTCCAGCGAGGCCGTCGATTACCAGGATCACTTGCATGCTTGAGCGTCATGATTTACGCACCGGCGTTTGATACCTTCCGAACGTTGCGCTTCTCCCAGAGCCTTGGAAGCGATCACATGGGTCCCATGTCTGACTCGAAAATGTTGATACGAATAAGCTGCGGCTGTTGTCCGCAACCCTTGGAGGCCTAAAACTGTTTACAAGTGTTTAGACCTTTCCCAAATGGTCTTAGACGGAGGCACACATCCCCGGGTCTTACTGCTTGATTTTTCGTGGAAATGGAAGCCCGCCTTGAGTTGCTTCCTCCGAGCCTTGCCAAGGACGCGAGGGCTTTGATTTTTTTTTTCGAGAGTATGAACTCGTGTCCATCAACGAAGTCGCTGTGGGAGGGTCGGCCCGGTAACCCTCCCACTAGACAAGGAGACAGTTCAAGTCTTCTGGCTAATGGACTTCACCAACTGGCAAAACGAAGAGGTAGACTGACTCGGTCGTTCTCTACCCTCTACTGTACTTCTGACCCAACAGGAGATTTGCCGGTGACCTCCATAACTGGTCACAGGCACCAACAAATAACAAAGTTTGATTAGCTGTCTATACGGCCCTTGTCCGCGTGGTAACCTCCCCGCTTGACAAGTTCACGGGATTCCTCCTTCAGCCAGAAAAAACGATTGCTTTCGGCAAGGCCATATCGATTGGTGGGGGACGGGGAACCTCAGGCTCCTCTACCTGCAATTGGCATCTGCAAGTACGAATTGAGGGCGCTGTCATGATCTGATCTGCCCTGATGGCTGTTTTTGAAGCATAATCCTATTATTATGGAACATGTGTTCAATCGTAAACTTGTTTGTTTTGTTATACTGACCGCTGAGGACCTGCAAGTGGGGGTCTTTCGGTAGAGGACCATATTCAACATAACGTCTTTCATTGACATTAACCACTGTCTACCGGAGACACAGGAGACGAGACCTCAAAGGACACACATAATGGTGGATCGGTCCGGGCGCCAAGTGAGCAGTGTCTTGCCCCAGAGCACCAGTAGTGTTGACCCAGAGGAGCCATTCTTCCATTCTAGGTGTAGATGATAATTACTCAGGATCCGGCCGATGGCCGTTGACGTTTCCACGACACAACCTACATGTCCTGACTAATTCCGCTATGCTATGGCCATTCGGCTTCAGGTTGCAAGGTGTTAGTTACACCATCCCTCCAACGTTCTATCTCCCCCCTACCCCACGGCCAGCTTTGCAGTAACAGAGATGCCCTTTCAAAACCCCTACACTCTACCTTATTCATGTTTCAGTAAAGAGGTAGATCCATATGGATTTTATACCCGGACCCGTGCGACGCTGCTATCTACGGAACGTTCTTGCGCATTGTTTTCCATCCTACGTTGGATGGGTGCTCGGAACTCCGGAACGTATCGAGGTACTCAGGGTCATTCTCTGAATACCAGCGAAACACATGTGGGTGGCGCATAATTTTTTTTTAAGAAAGCTGTGCACTCCACTGAAAAAAAAAAATCCGTAAGGGTACAAAGCCGAACCCATCGGAGAAGGGGAGTCCCAAAGGACCACCCTTTTCCAAGCACTGTGTAGCGGGCAGGGTGATTCCGCCTTGCCGCCTTCGTAGCCAGGGAGAGGTGTTCGACTAACGCGTACTGCATAACTAAATGAGATGCCGCTCCTGCTCGACCGAAAGTGGGTATTACGAATACGCAGGTATCTGAGTATACACTCGCTCATCATCAAGAACGATCAACATATGTTACTGAAACTTCTCTTTGTAAATCCATGCAAGACCAACATCGCTTGCACCCTGTGCAACCTAAAACATAGAAGGTTAACTTTGAGTAAGGATAACGGCAAGGAAAGTTGACTCGTGTCTTACGGCTGCTCGGTACCATTTGGCGGCTTCCTTGCGGTCCTTCTTACAACCCCGACCATTCGCATAGCAAAATGCAAGCTCCTGCTGTGCGTCTACATCCCCAAGCCTCGCCGCAACCATAAAATAAGACTAAAGAACCGACCAGGTTAGCTGAGCCTGAAACCGAACGGCTGAGGGTAGACAAATCCAGCAACTCACCACAGCCATTTTTTGATCCTTCTTTACGCCCCAACCATGAAAAAAGCATTGTCCCACTTCATAAATGGCGAGGACAAGCTCACCGCGCACGGCGCTGGTCTCAAACCCGGAACGCGCACGCTCAAGATCGCCTACAGCCGCCTCTGCGGCACGACGGAGCCAAGTAAAGCCAAGGCTCTCGTTCTTCGCGCAGCCCCAGCCGTGGCGCAAGGTGAGGCCCCACATCAGCATGCCAACGCCGCTTCCTCCTGGTGTGGTGGCACTGCGCTCAAAGGCGACAGCTGCCTCCTTAAGGCGGTTAGCTTGATGGTGCTGGATGCCTTCCTGTAACAACTGATCGGCAAGGTCCAGCTTCTGAAGATCGCTGTTAGGCGCTTGGGCATCCATTGGAGAAGGGGAGCGTGATGGAGGAACTCTGGATGATGGCGGCACTTGAAGAGTATCACTTTTTGGTGAGTTGGATGAGGAGCGAGGACTGTCAAGTTGATAGTACGAGTACATCGAGTAGAGGCTAGTCGAACGCGACAGGGGTGGTGGTGGCTCGTGCAATAGGGGTATGGGGTTGTTCGTGGGGACGGAGGCATGAGGCTTGGATGGAAAACGCGCAGAGGGCACAGGGGATGATGTTGTAGGAGCCGAAAGGGAGTCGGAGGATCCATGCTCGAAAGGGGAGGTTCTTTCGGAACGATGAAGCGGGGAAGTTGACGAAGGCTGTGCTGAAGATTGAAGATTAGATTGCGTCAAGGTTGAACGAAACGCGTTTCGTGCGAGGACTTGGCGTTTGGACGTTTCGGAGACAGAAGCATCACCTGCTTTCACTGGCCTGGAAAAATTCAAGTTCTTGGGGAGGACTGAGCGAGTACGTCCCGCCAATATGTGAGAGTCAGGACTCGGGGTAAATGATGAGTCCCCTTGCTCATTATCATAACTATCAAGAATATGGTCTGGCTCCTCCGACACCACTACAATAGGTACTGATGGTGAGGTCAATGAAGGCGAACGTTGGTGAATATATGGGTCCATCGCGCCGTTCTTCAAGCGATTGCCTGTAAGTCCGTCTATTACGGCCGAACTGCCACTTGAAGGCGAGAAATCCGAGCTTTGATACATGTTTCTGGACCCTCCACTCGAGCCAACGAAATGTCTGTCGGAGAGTGGAGTCGAGAGATGATCAGGATTTATGTGGGAGGTGGACGCAGTCGAGTAGATACTGATGTCGTCACCATCCTGACTTGCGCGACCAAGTTGTGAATGGGAACGACCGGAAAGGTCTACGGAGGTGTTAAATGATGACTGCGTCGCTACTGACGCACGAAAGCGGGTGTGGAGCAGAGGCGACGGAGGTGGGTGGTGGGATTTCTTCGGTGGTGCATCAAGCGTCGGAACGAAGATATATTGGGATTCGGAGGCCTCGCTTGACCCCTCCTGAGCTAATGTTGTTTGAGTGGGATTCGGTCTGCGTCGACGTGAGGACGTCCGGACGAGTGTGTCGAGTGGAGAGGATAGCTGCAAGTTTTCGACGGAAGAGATGACGTATTCGCTCATGGCTAGCACGATGGAGTTAAGCGACGCAAGGAAGGTGAAAAGAAGCAAAAAAAAAAGGAGAGGGTGTACGGCCTCAAGGAGGCGTTTTGCAAGTTACATGCACATGCATGCGACTGCGCAGATAGCACCCACTAAGTTACAGAGAGCACAGCTTAGCAACGGCTATTTCCGTTACATCATAGCCGAGGCACCCTCTCTTGTTCTGATTTCCGATATCCTTAACAACGATGATCATATTACTGTAATAGTGTACCACTTTTATATATTAGTTCATACAGGAGGACTTGCGCTCAGATCAAACAACCTCAGCCAGGGCGGTAATTATTGCCTTGCGGCCTGCCACCTCCCTTCAGTGCGTTGTCCGATTCTTCTACACGTGCGACTCCACTGAACTGTAATGATAAATGATGTATGTACGTCGATCGCACTTTCCCGACGGAAGAGCGGGGTTTTGTTTGCTAATTAGTGAAGGTTGCTGATCGCCTGTCGATATCCGGAATCCCCGAACAATCATATATATCACCAGGACCTCTTATTAATACAGTATTGGCCTGTTTCCGGACGGACAGGCTTTGGCTGGCTATCCCCGACAGTGATACCGCCGTACTACGTTACTACAGTAGTACAGTACTCTCCTGCAGCCGGCGGACGATTAGGCTACCGAAGGCCACTCCATCTAGGTGATACGTTTCCCCGGAATTGCCGCTTATCGTGCCTCGATCACGCCTCGTGCCTTTTATCCCTACAGTTAACGAGACGACCATCCAGTGATCATTTCCACAGGGATGCAAGGTACTACGCACGTGCCATCCCCGCTGCCAAGAATGATCTCCGAGATTGTCATTATCGTCGTCGTGGAATCAACGTGTACTGTATGGACCTCGTTTACTAGATGATAATCGACCTTTTGATCTACCGTCTCTGAGAGGGCCTTTTGTGGGATCCTTCCCATTGTCACTACTTTTTGGATATCGAGTACTAGTAGACTCTGTGCGAAGAAAGCCTCCAAGTATTCTTCTTTGGTTAGAACGTCAGTGTATGGGATTTGCACTCGAAGGGGCAGTTTGAAATTCTTCTTGAGGATCATAGCAGTGGCATGAGTGTCGATATCCCACGCTTGAGGCCCCCTATGGCGCACTCGCATGTCAGCTGGCCACAGGACCACGCTCAGGAAGCACAAGTTATCGTTCCTATCACCCTCTCAAAGCTAGTTCCGGGCCACTTATGACACCTGCCGTTTGACGTAGGTTTCGAGTATCAACTTTAAGACTATATACTGAATATGGAAAACAACACAGGTTGGATGTACTGTGTGGTTGAAAACAGGACTTCGCCCGTTGTTCATCGAGCAGGTGTAGAGACGAGCAACGTCTAGGATACGTAATAAAACACGTTCAACTACAGAATGGTATAATCCTAGAAGTCCAATAAATAATTGATGGCATCGGGTATCATGGGAACCTTGGATATCGTATGACGGTATTTCTGATAGAGCTTGTGAAAGCATTGCATGATACGGACAAGCACACGACCAAGAAAAACAGAAAGAAGAAGGTGACTCGGAGTCCCAAAGATTACGGAAGCAACGCAAATACCTCTTAACAGGAGACTAGGAATGCTCTCCTTGTCTTGGGCCGATACGGTCCAGCCTTCCGAGTATTCTCTCGGCCAATTATCGGAATTGTTGAAGCGATCTCTTCTGGGCGTGGTTGATGGGTCAGATGATGTGGCGATGCCAGTGATACATCAGAACGGACGGAACTTGACAAGGGCGTAGAGGCTAGGGACATCGAGGACGATCCATCTGGAGACATGGATGAAACCTGGAGCGAGAGCGTCGTTTCGGACGTAACAAAACATCCAAATTTGCAGCTGACATTGGCAGGTGGGGTTGACAGCCTCAGAGGGGTGGTCGACTGTGACCAACCCCGACTCGACATCGCTCGAACAGACAATGGTAGTTCAGACTTGGTCGCGCTGACGACTGGCGAGCCATTGGAAATACTTCCCGAGGACAACACGAACTGGGGAGAGATTTCTCGAACGTGCGACATCGGCGGCGACACTGCATCATTCACACAGCAGTCGCTTTCCGCGCCTGCTTATGCGTGACGATTGAGCATCACGGAGTGTAAAAGGTGACATAGACGAACCGTCAGAGGATGGGCCAATAGCACGTTTCTCAAGAGCCATGACTTGGCCCCGAAGCTCAGACGGGAGCAGCGACACCCTGGACAGTCGCGTGTCGATAGCATCTCGCTCCACGTCCGTTTCCTTTGTGTATCTTGACAACGTCTCCTTGAGCTCGGAACGGGTTTCAATCTGACATTCGGCTAAATTCGCCTCGAGATGGGCAGTTTCCGTCGGAAGCCGACATTCCTGGTTCGAGAGCTGACGGTGCTGAACAACGACGATGGCCTCCGTCGAAAGCGCCTTCTTCTGCTGCAGAGTGAGTTCATTCTCAGTGTGTGCTCGAGCAAGCTGCTCGTGTGCAACATGTCCTCGCAGCTCATCGGTGATATGCGGGCTGCATAAGGGTGAGGGAGACCTGGGTGCGGAGGAAGACGTCGTCTCCTCCCGGGAAGCGAACATCGGGCTCCCTAGTTGAAAGGATGGCTGAGTGTGAGTTTCAGCGACAAAGGGGTCACCGAGGCCGGCAAAACGGATGGAAGGGTTAGTCGAGCACGATGGGGTATCGCTTGGAGGCGTCGGGTAAGCCTGGATGGATGCGCGATGGCGATGGTTGACACGTTCAAGTTCCTTCAGGGACATGTCTGGAGAACGTGGACGCCGTTGAGTAGTGGGCGGGATCGAAATCCCGGAGGCAGACTCCTTCAGCAACCTGCGCCACTCTAATACGGATGGAGATTCATCGATAAACCGCAATCTGTCCGCCGCATCCAAAGGTTTCCAGACGTCGATGCTCTCGAGATCTGACCGCAGACGATCAATCTCATCCTCTGAGCCCTTTAACTGCTCGCAAACGTCAACGAGTTCTCGGCTGAGAGAACGAATCCGGTCTTCGCGCTCGCCAAGGACTACTTTCTGGCTCTCGAATCGTTCCTTGGCCTCGCGTGCGTTCTGATATGCAATCGCAAGCTCCTTCCGCAGCTCCAGCATGGCCCGGTCCGCATCGAGTACTCTCGTTTCGGCCTGTTCCGCTACAGCCTTCCAGTGCTCTCGTTCCTTCGCGCACACCCCCAACTCCCGTAAGTGCTGCGTACGGAGGGCAGCCTGGGCTTCCGAGAGAAGCGTCTGGTTGGCTTGGAGGGTTTCGCAGAGTTGGGTTTCACAAGCACGTGCAGAGTGGAGATTGAGAAGGAACGTAGACTGCGCTACGTTTGATTCGGCGATGAGAATATCGATTCGCTCTTCGAGCCTTGTCACCTCTTGACGGTACGCCCGTGCGTCCCATTCGTGGCGTTCCCTGGAGCTGACAGCCTCCAAGAGAGCACGTTGCTGGTCGCGGAGTTGACCCTCAAGTTGAGTAATGAGAGCAGACTGCTTCAGTATATTGGCGCCTTGATCGACGGCCAGACTGCTGCTGAGTGCATGATTCTCGGCAGACAGGAATTGGATCTGGGCGTCCTCATGTTCGATCTGTTGAAAGGCGATATCTAGGGTGCCACGCTTCTCGGCCAGTTCAACATTCTTTCGAGAAATCTGCATATGTCGTCAGCAAAAGTAAACATAAGAGCATTTGAATTAGACGAACCTTTGCGCGACGCTGCACCCAAGAGAAGAATGCCGATGACAAGTTGCCAACATCGCTGGAAAACGATACGCATAGAAGAGCGAGTATGATTAAGGGTCCGATGATCATCGCAGGTTTGCGGCTCAGTAAGACGAACATATTGCGGTATTCTTCAGCGAGAAATGAACCCGACCAATTGTGGGTGGACAACAGAGGGGAAGGTCCAGGGGACGTAATGACCGCACCAAGAGGAGAAGGAAGAGAGGCCAGGGTAGTTGTAAGTTTCGGGTGGCGCTTCCTGGTGAACAGGGTGAGGAGTCCATGGGCGAATTGGCACATGGAATCTCCGAGACTGTAGATTCGAGAGGAGAGAAATAGCAAGATGTGAAACATTGCGTTTGAGAAACTAAAATCACTGACTGTGATCCAAGAAATGTGCGCCATCGTAGAAGGATTATATATGTGTGGTACTTGAAGCTTGAAGACTAGACATTCGTTTTAAATGTGTCCAACAGAACTGAAACGGACATAATCGAAATGATCCTTGCACGACACATTCCAACCCGAGGAAAGTGAAATGAGGCAGATGCGACAAAATTCGTTCAAGTTAGCCAACGTATTGGACTGGAATTTGCTGTTCAAAGTGCAAGGAGTCGCGTGGTTCAAGGCCACCAAAGCGAGGGCGTGGATGCGGCAAGTCATAAATTACGTTATTGAACCTGATGACGTCAGCAATAAGCCTCGGCATAACCCGTCAGTTAGATCGCAAGGTTAATGTCAACAGTATTTGCACAAAATGCCCTGCTCATATTGAGAAGGACGACTCTACTGACAGTGTACTAGTAAGTGCCCCTCGTTGCCCATCCTCTCTCTTACCGTATGTGCCCAAAAGTCCCGCGTACTGACAGTTCCTCCAGTAGTTGTGTAACACATACCCACGATTGCGACTCTACGGCATCAGAAAATGGTGAACTGCTCGACGCTTTTTGTTTTGACTCCTCTTGGTGAGGAACCATTTGCGCCAATTCTTGGAGTGTCGTGTAGTTGATGAACACGTTCCCGCGATTAGCAGATCATACCAGATTATTTCCGCTCACGGACACGTTTTGTGTCAATCGCCACCAGTCTCATTCAACCTCGTCTTTCACCGTGCATCTTTACACATTACAAAGACAAATTACTGCAAACATTCTGTTTCGGGGCAACCGTATCCGAACATTCGGCGTTTGCACTTTTCCCACCCCTTCCAGCAAAAAATGCTCATACTGGAGAGGCCATGAATCTCTCAAATTGATAGATAGCTAGCCATGGTTCATACATCCCTGAAAACAGCGTCTCGAGATGAATGTTTGATAATCGGAAATGTGAGTTTTCTTCGATTTGGATCTCCGCAGACTCGGGCTGATGGTAGCCTGACGGTGTATCGCGTCTACTGATCGACGAGTGGTCTTCTTCAGGTATGTTGGGCTCCTGTAGCCTGTAACAGACCAGGGATGACATCTAAGCATTCTGCTCGCTCTGTCCTCGTGGAACAACGGTAAGTCCCAACGGTTCAAATACCAGTGTGGGGGCTCGAATGATTTGTCACCTATTAAAGGCCCAACTAGTAGAAGGCGACTGTATCGATCACTGGCATTTGTTATACCTGGAGTTGACGGCCTACGGAGGTACCAGTACATGAACTCTCGACTCTGATCAACCCATGCACGCGAATGCCTCACCAGTTGTTCTTAAGAAGTGGGTCAAAGAAATGCCTCATGACCTGTACATCCGATATTCGCAATGACGACGAACCCTGGGTTGTCACTGGCAGAGAGCGTCCAAGTCGCTAGGCTTCCTTATAGCACTGCTTTAGTTTCATTTTCTTGACCAACATGAATCTTAGAGAACCCAGGCCATGCTACATTAATTCTCATGAGTCTACAAGCTTGCTTGAAATACGATACGGTGTTGAAAATTCATAACTCGAACCAGCGGGCTCAATCGAACCCATCCTTCTCCAACTCCCTCGACAATAAACCCCTGAGAAAATGTGCCTCCGCAACATCGTCATCACTAAACACCAAGCTCCTTCCATACTCTGACCCAAATTTAGGAATCGAGCTTCTGAAGTCCCAGCGAACGATCTCATCCACAACCCGCCTGGCCGAATCCAGCGCCCCGGCAATCCACGCATGGTGGTGACTGGCCACCTCACCAGCAAAGTGGAAGCGGCCGTAACCGGCAGGATGCACGATATCAGGGAAGAAGGTGGCGAATTGTCCAGGTGTAAAGTGCGCAAAGGCACCCATCGTGTATGGGTTGTGGAACCAGTCATACGCATGATAGTCAAGCGTTTGATCCTGGAGCCACTCAACTGACACCCCGTACAGTGCGGCGAGGTCACTGTATATCTGCTCAAGGAGAACCTTCTCAGACCGTGGGGGGGTACGGCCCGGATCAAGCTGTTCGGACCAGTCAGGGTTCTGGATAAGAGCACCGAAACGAGTAGCATCTTGATCCCTGCATTGAACCGTCAGCGTATATGCTCGCAGAGTGAGATGAGGGAGGTAAACCTGCGCACCAATTGTACGACACCATCAACACACCAGGACCAGACTCGCCCAAACCATAGCTGGGGTGTACCACCACTCGACATTGCCTATCTGTATAGCTGGAGCCTCCACGCTGGTCTATACCAGCCTTCTCCCACCAACGCGACTTGAATTTGATCGCAACTTTGACCGCTGGTCCATAGCCAAGGCTGCGAATAGCGTGACGTTGCTTATAGGTCATAGGAACTCTGCTGGTGTCGATAGCGCGGAGATTACCAAATGTGGAAGTCGAAACGACGTGGGTGAAGTATTCTTCTGCCTCGCCCGAGACATTGACCTTCATGAGGGGGAAATCGCGCGAACGGGCCCAACGAGGCCAGCCAGGGACCTCAGGGAAATAATCGGGCAGGGATAGGGGAAGCATTTCGACAGACATGACGCGGTGATTGTAAAATGGCTGGGTGGTCAGCTTGGTGAGCATCGCATCGATCAAGACGTGGGTGCCGCCTTCGAGGCATCGCCACTGGACATCTTTTGTGGGATCATCGAATTCAAGTGAGTCAAGGATGTCCTGCAGGTCAATTTTGAGTGTGACACCATCCCATCTGGCGGACAGATACTCACTTCAGAGAAGGCCCGGTCAAATCCGCTTGTTCCGCTAATTCTGGTCTCCATCCAATGGACGACGGACGACGGATACTGCGGTTTCTCTCGCATCAGATACGATCTTGTTGAAGCCCAGTCATAGCTCATGAGCTCTTCCCATCCTTTATCGAAGTCCTCAATGAGAGCCTTTCGCAATGGGTCAAAAGCGGCGGCTGTGCATGCGTCTACCCCAAACACTTGATTTCCATGCAAATCAGTGGCTTCCTTGTCCACATATTCTTGCGGTACCTAGTGTCCGGTGAGCTGCGAGGGAGAAGAACGAAAGTTTACCTACAATTCCTCTCCGCGGAATTCCGTCATTGAAGTGATCACCTTTGGTGATACTAACCGCCGCAGTGGTCTTAACATCTGCATAGCGGCCATCAGCCCCACAGCCACCCAATTCACGTTTAGCAATCACCGTTATATAGACGGATATTTTCGTCTATTGACATTACATACGGGATCACTTTGTTCTGAATACCAAGTTCTTCGAACAACTTGAACGTCTCCTGGTTCGCGTCGTTGTCCGGGAATCGCATGGCGCCCACATCATAATAGTCATGCTTTCCCTGGGGATTCTCTTCAGGCCCTGAGGCAAATTGGTAGGTAAAAACCCGGCCGCCAGGGCGGTCGCTGGCTTCGAAGATCTTGTATGGAATGCGCATATGCTGCAAAAGCATAGCAGTTCGCAGGCCTGCGACGCCAGCACCGATGATGGCAACACGGTACCATGGCGGAACTACGGGCCACGCCTCTCTGAGAACGGGCTGGATCTCCTTATACCGCTCGAGCATGTCTTCCCAAGGGACATGGTGAGTAGGTGGAAAGAATGAAGGAAGCTCTGCAGGTGGCTCTACGGATGTCCCTGAATCTGAGACCAGCTGCTCTTCGGCATAATTATCAGCGGGGAGAGGAGGGAGATATTGCAGAAGAGGCAAGTCGTGGTTATGGAGTGTCGCTTTCCTGGACCTGAGCTCCTCGTGCTTCTTGTTGACAAAGTACTGGGCGACTTTGGTACGTACATTTGAGCCGTCTCCCATGGAGATTAGGGAAAGGAGAACTGCACTGGTGCTGGTATATATGTCAGGTTATTCCGTCCAACTTGACAGAGCCTGATTCTCATGCATGATCACATGATGGATTGCGATTGAGATATATACTGCGCCCGTTCACGCCCTCTGACCCACTGATCAAGGGCAGTTGGAAAAGGGCTCGAGTAATGAGACAAAGCTGACTAGTTTCCATCGTCGTTCAAAGCAAGTCTGCCCACAGTCGGAGTTTAGCTTCGTTCGGGTGCCGCGTGCCGGCGAGCGCCGTTATTTGGCTTCTGCGTTGACGGTCACGTCAGGGCTGGGATGGAAACCTGTTTCTTGTCCCACCACTCTCAAAACAGTACTCTTGGGTCCGACTCCGAGTCGGTGCAATGTCCCAGTTGCACCTGGTAATTCTCTTACTTCTCTCGGAAGAAGCACTTGCATCGATAAACCACAACGCTCCAAACTCAACATCGTCAAGAGCCCCCTTCAGTTTGTATGATGGACTTTGAATGTTCTCGCATCTCAAGGTACGCAGTGGGCCATTGCGTCCTAACTTCGCTGATTCGTTCTTATCTCTAAATACCGCCTCCAGCTGCCGTAAGCTACACTATTTCGTATGGTTCTCCCGTTAAGTACCCCACGGCGCCCAGCGTGTAAGCAACAACGGTAGTACCCTCTTTTTTTTCCATCCTTCTACGTCTTATCTATCGACTTGTAGTATCAGATCACACGCCTACTGATATCACCATGCAGACTTCCGTCACATCGATATCCTCGCGTACATCGCTCGCGCCGAGATTATAACCGACAGTGGATGACGACATTGAAGACTTTCGGTTCATGCCAAAGTGAACCCTTTTCCAACCCGTATGCGGGTTGATGTCGCCGTCCGCTCCACTCTGGCCGATAAGTCTAGTTCAGCTGATCCCGCTCATGACCTCCGGTTCTGTTACCATATTGAAGAGTACCCAATGCAATCCAGACTGGCTTTTTCGCATTAGGGACGGCGGCATGTACCTTTCTTGAGTCTGAGAAACCCTCAGACCAAGTTGAAAGATCAGGGTTCTGAAATTGATCCCTAAGACTCAGATACACTTCCGGGGCCTAGAACCCATGCAATCAGGGTCGTTCCCGGCTCAGAGCCCCTCTCCACGTCCGATTTGATCATATTGCTGTTCTGCCTCGTCGGAGAATGACGGATAAATTGACCACAGACTTGAGAAACGTATCCTGGCCTCCTCTTGAGCGGAGCAGTATTCAATCCCATTTCTACCCGCTGAGTAGTGTCGTGTTCGCGGATAGGACTCACCCTCAGTCTCACGTGAATCATAAGGAGAGTGCTAGCATGAACATGAGGGTTTCGCAACAGCTATATGCACTGTAAAACGTAAAGCATTGTCAGTTTGCGTTGATGGGACCGTTGCGTTGCGCCCTGTCGGAAGACAGGCGGACTTAAACTAGAAAACAAAGTCCATCCCTTGCGAGATGAGTTACCTTGTTTGGAAGCCGTGTTGAAAATCGTCTTCGGCATGTGCCCGTGGTTCCGAGTGGGAGCGCTTTGAGCCGACGACGGAATTTGTCGAATTCTCATGTAACAAGCCTTGCGGAGCTTCCGAGAGAAAGAAATCGAAATCAAACAAAACAAAACAAAACAAGACAAAGGTATCTAGGGTATCTTCATGCCCAACGCCTGCCCCTTAACAACTTCCCTGAGCTCATAGCGTGCCGGCCAAAACCGACCCAACAACAACAGGCTGTCATCAACTCTAAAAACCAAGTGGTCCCAGATGTACCCGCTTAGTACTCAGCAGTCGCGCTATTTCGTCCAACGACGGTCCATGAGTGGGCAAAGCCACCCGCGCCGCATCTGGACTCGGCCACTGCCTCTCCAACACCCGCTTTCTCGACACCACAGGAGTGCTAGTCGGGCAGTCGAGAGGTATGATGGATTCAAAGTCATTGAAGTCTCCACTTGGCCCTTCCGAAGCGATCGGTCCTGAGCGAGGAACTAGTCCGGCAAAAACGAAATGTCAGCCCACAAAATCTGCCGGCGACTGGCAGCCTCCCTAAGGACTTACCGAAACCGTTTGGCAGACCGTAGTCAAGCTTCGGAATGTCCAGTGGACGCGGGTGAATGGGATAGCAGCCGGAGTTGCGGTTCTTCCGTGGTCCCTGGGAGACATGCAAAGAATCCTCGAGGTCTCCAGTACTCTCGCCAATAGTGATGGAGTCGAGCAACCGGGGTGACGGCAAGAAGTTGATGACGGCATTGCAACTTGGTGGAACAATCTCAACCGAGGGAAGCGCGGGCGGTAGTTCTGATACGAAAGACATTGTAATCTGGTTGTTAGGGTCTATCTGCGATGGTGACAGTGACTTTGTGTGAGCCGTGGTGAAGACCTGTCCGTGATGAGAGGGGGCTCGGAAACGTTTCTAGGGCGATACTCACCATGTGGTCATCCGAGTCGCCAGTGTCATATCGGGTGACAAGCATGGCGTTCTGAGGTTGCGACCTCGTGCGAGTGGCCTCCCGGTGCTCTAATAGTAGGCAGCCGTGCGGTGAGAGACATTCGAGGATCAATGATTGGTCACTAATACCTTGGTGGATAGGCGCAGGAGATATCTCGCTACCCACCACTTGAGCGAGTTGAGAAGACAGACGAACAGGGGGCAATCGTATGGGCGGCTGTTGGGAATAAGGGCTCGTCGAGACATTAATAACGTCTCCGCGATCTCGCTGCGACACTGAAAGACGCAGCGCCACGGCAATGTTAGTTCCGTTCCAGATACAACCGAAGCAGAAAGGATAAGAACTTACGAAAAGATGCATGTGAATTCGGTGATGCATCGCATGCATCGTCCGAGCGAGTCAAAGACAAGCTGTCTAGATAGTCTTCAGTTGTCAGGGGGTCTGATGCGCAACGATCAATGACTACTTCAGCCGCCTGTGCGTCGTCGCCACATGGACGTTACCTTTGTCAAGAACCCGGGCAAGGGAGTAACTTATTGACAACGAAGGTAAGCTCGGGAACGGTGCAGAGGGTCGACTTGACGGCGCATCATAGGAGTTGTCTGATAAAGAAAAGAGTTTGCTATCGGGATGGTAGTCGGATAAGGGACCTAACGCGCGAAAATCAGTGACCGCCTCAGTTTCACAAAAGACTAGTGTTACGATGCCGTAGCTGATGTCTGTCCGATTCCTGTGCTACGAAGCAGTCCCGCGACGTGGAAGATATGATAGGTGACATGGTTCGCCTCCATCCAATTCTATTATCCGCTGAGCCCTCGTGAGGAGACGACACTAGAGCCTTCCAGGCGATCAACAAAGAGTTGACGGTGTCCTCCTCGGGCTTCACTGGTGTCAATCATTCAATAAAAGCCAAGGAGACACGTTGCTCACCTGGATACCAGTCCCATCACCTTCTCGAGACACGTCGTCTGCAGGAAGTAGGGCCGGTACAGTGGGTGGCCAGTCCACTGAAACGGAGCTACTCCCTGCAGGCGATAGTGCCAAGGCCCGAGGCGACGAAAGGTCACATAACGGCGAAAGAGGCCAGGGATCCCGTGTCATCGATAACTCCAAACAGACTGACGAATCCTCTTGGTCATCTGAGTCGGTGTCCATTAAAGCAGGTGGTGCGGCTTCTGTGCGGGGTGTGTAGAGGGAAATATCGGTGGATTTTGACCACGAAAGTGGCAACGATAAGTCAAGCAGGTAAGATAACGATGACGGAATTGTCATATATATCGAGTCTACCGCTGGTATATCAGCACCTCCGAGACCTAGTGACGTACATATTAGTGAACAAGATCGCGAAGATCAGCAGTGAGCAAACCTGTATCCGCAGGGCGAATAAAAGGGGAACGGATAGTGGCTGGTGTCGGTGCTGAGCATAACCGAGCAGATTTCAACGTTCTCAGCTCGGCTTCCAAGTCTGTTATGCGCTCTTGGAGCGCTGCGGATAAGAACGTAACTTGTTCGCATCTGAATCGAGTATCTTCTGCTTCGACCTTCAATGATTCCGCGTCAGCGCTGCGTAGACGCAGGAGCTCGATCGCCTCGATGAATTTGATCCTCCCAGTGCGGCGCGCATCTTGAACCTCTTCCAGCTTTACTTGACACATGTCCAGTTCATGTTCGATGTGAGCCTCGACATCCCGTCGCATTTCTTTCTCTCGATCGAGGTCGCGACGCAGCTGACAAACATCTTCTTGCGTCAAGCGGAGCTGCTCTCTCGTCGCTGCCAACTCATCCAGAAGATGATCCTTCTCTAGCTCGCTGGACTCGACCTCCTGAGCACGCTCGAATTCGAGTTGGCACATCCGCTCAAGTAGATCTTCCATTGCCGCATGTTGAGCTCTCGCGGCACCGGAGACTTCATCGAACCAGGTAGAGATGTTGTGTAACTCGGGCCCCTGTGATATGGAAGGGTCCCTACGGTCCTGTCTTGTGAGAAGTAGCGAGAAGTTGGTGGAGAAACGAGAAGAAGTGGACTGGAAAGCGGGACTAATTGACGGAGTACTGATGTCAAGAGTCTCCGGAGGCGGACCGGTGTCACGTGGTTCGGTTGTGCGAGTGCGGAGTCGATGGCGGGGTAAGCGAAGCTCGCCAAATGATGACTGACTGCCGGAATCAATTCGCGAGAGTATCTCATATAATCCGTTCAATTGCACTTGCGCGTCCTGGGCTTGCCTACTCATCTGGTGTACGTCGGCTTGGTGGCGGTCCTGCATCCGAGCTTGCTCATCGAGAAGTTCCTTCATCTCGCGCACCCTGCGATCACGCTCACGTCGTATCCTCGCATGTAAACGCGTAATCTCGTCTTCTGCGTCCGTGAGCTTCGCTTGACGATCCCGCTGCTCCAGTGCGTCACGACCCCCATCCAAGGCATCAGCGAGGCGGATACGCAAGGTGACCATGGCGTTCTCGGCATCTTCATGGCGGGCTTCGGCTGCGGCAATTAGATCTTCACGCTTCTTTACTGACGCTTGGAGGGTGGAAACAAAGACTGTTAGACTATCGCGCTCCTGTGACGCCGCAAGCAAGTCGGCCTGTAATTTCTCCTCGCGGGTCCGTGAAGCCTCCAGACGATGGCGTAACGAGTTCTCAGAGTCGACAAATTTAGCGTGAATCTGTTGCACCCGAAGCTGGCAATTCTCTGCTTCAAGCTTGTCATGGCGCGTCTCTTGCTCTTGTTTCTCCTTCAAAGCCAGGGCTTGTTCAAGTTCGCGCTCACGTTCCTCGAGCTCAACCTGCAAATGGGAGTAACCAATGTAGAGATCTGCGATCAACTGGGCAGTTTCATGGTGGCGTCCATCGGGCTGAGTCATTAACCAGACGAGATCGCTAGGCACAACAGTGCCGCGTGAAATCTGTTCGTAAATCGTGTTGAGGGTTTCAGGGGTGCGGCTGTCCAGCTCTGTCAATAGCCCGCAACGCTTCAGGAAGGTAGTAATCTAAAGTACTATAATGAGGCACTGTGTTTGGCAGATTGTCCCCACAAACAGACGCACCATGTTCGGAATGTCCTCGAGGGAGAGCACCTTGGACATGATCCAAACGATGGCGAGGACGATGGCAATTTCAGGCTTGTAACTTGGTCAGTATTAACGAATATTGTGAATAATGAGCTGCTCACCGGTACGGTCCACAAGAGTATGAGAGAAAAGAGAGATATAAGCGTTCGGAAAGCAATGGGCCAGCATGGACAAGCGATCACGAGATACTTGCGTTTGAAGGAGTTGAGAACGTTGATTGGAGCATTGACGAAGGCAGAGAGAGACTTTGAAATGGTGGCAAAGATATACACAAGTCCGGGAAAAAGGAAAACGAGTCCAAAAATGATAGCAAGCATAAGAAAAATTGGCACGAGATCGAGAAGACTGTTGGGCGTTATAGCGGCAAGAGGGGATTCATAACCGGGGATAGGCACAGTGGTGATAAGAGGCTGGCGTTCGGTGAGGATGAGGTCCGCGGTGGGATAAGGGGTTCTGAATTCGTGTGAGAGGTCCAAAGGAGGAGGATCGAGAAGGAGAATGGGAGGTGGAGGGGGAAGGGTAGGAATACGGCGGGAGGAGATGGTTTGAAGGTTTCTCAACGTAAGAATTGCTTGTGCCAATCCTTGTAGCATATTTCTGAGGCGCAGAAACCCCGATGAGACGGAGAAGACGATGTGGAGCATTGTGAATGCGAGTTGTAGATGCTGAAAGCGTATGTATGTCGAAGGGGCCAGTCTATACGACCATCCTCGGGATTTCGTCCGTCAGCTTGAGTTCCAACTTTAACGCAACATTGGGACTTGAACTGAAAGTGGAGGACTTTTAGTTTAAGTCACAATGTTTCGTTTGTCCCGGAACTCAAGCATAGAACGGAACAAGACGTACTACGCCTCAGTTCGTTCTTTGTAATGAATAGCAAAACAAAGTTCGCGGGACCATGATCCCGGGCAACTGCTCTTATGCCCACGTGGCACGTGTCTAGGTTTCCTTTCTAGGTCGCGCCAGTGTCCCATACTCATACTGTAGTCTCATACACGCCTCTATCATGATCAGACTTTATGTCGCTCTACTGAGATATGATCCATGGATACGAACGAAATCGGGTGTTTATTCTAAACACAACGTTGGAGCTCAAACTTTGAGCTTCAGCGTTGCGTTTAGAATACGACAGGAGGTCCGGTACAAACTCTGAGGAAGCCACGTATAATAATGCCTCGCACTGGTCTCCCCAATAGATCTCGTTCTTCATACGCTCTTGGCCTTTTTACAGCTCGAAACTCGCAATCATGCCTCACATCGCTTTCTCCATCGCTTCGGGGTTTCTGCGCCTCAGACACATGTTGCAAGGATTGGCACACACAATGCTTGCGCTCAGGAACCTTCGTATCACCTCCTCTCGTCACCTCATTCCCACACTTTCACCTCCACCTCTCGTCCAACTTGCAGAGTCTCCAGGTCCTCCTCTTCCTCTTTTAGAGCTCTCAGACGACTTTGGTGGGATGCCTTATCCTACGACCGACCTCCTTGTTATCGATCAACCACCTTCGTTCATGCTCTCGCCTATGCCCAACTATCAGTCGTCTCTTTCCGTAATCACACCCAGCAACATTCCCGATCTCTTGCCTCTATTTATTCTGCTTGCGATTATCTCTGGACTCTTCTGCTTTCTTCCCGAACTTGCATACGTTTTCACGGTTATTTCCAAGTCTCTTTCTGCCTTTGTCAACGCCTCGAACGGTTTTTTCAATCCTATCAAACGCAAGCGGACATCAAATCTCGTCTTGACTGCTAGACCACCGCAGCCTATTTCTTTCCGAACTATCATATACATCGTTTCTCTCGCACTTTTGTGGATCGGACCAGTGAGCGGCTAATTATTTACACCAATCGTTAATATTCACTCGATTATAAGCCCGAAATCGCTATTGTCCTCACCATCGCCTTCATCACGTCCAGGATTCTCTCTCGCGAAGAACGTCCGGACGTGGTGCGTCTTTTTGTGGGGACAGTGTCCGAACGCGATGTCTCACTCTGGCACTTTAGGTTACCAATATCCTGGAGCGCTTGGGGCTAGTGACGAAGCGGAACATCCCCACGCCAGAAATCCTCAACACGATTTACAAACAGATTTCACGTCGCACCGTTGTACCCAACAATCTCGTCTGGCAAAAGACTCAGCCCGATTCACGCCACCATGAACCAGTGCAGTTAATCACGGACCTCTGTAGAGACCTTGGTTATTGCTATTCCCACTTGGAGGCCGAACTCGAGAACCGTCAGCGAAAACTCGAACAAGTCGTGGCTCAGAAGAAGAAACAAGAACGAGCGGCGCGCAATGAACAGCGTGAAGCGGAGAAGCATCGGCTTCGCCTACAGCAGATTCACGCTGAACTTGTCGACTCTGAGAACTCTCTGCGCCGTAATCTGGACGCTTCACGTATCTGCGAGAAGAAGTTACAAGCCGATCTACTTGCTGCCTCCCAAGAGCGCGACAGTCTCAAGGAGCTCGTTGCCACCGCAGAAGCCCGCCGCGAAGAAGCCGAGAAGGTCGCACAATTGACGCGCATGAAACTTGGCGTCGCAATTGATGGTGCTCGTATGGTGCGGGAGGAGCGTGATCACCAGATGAAGCTCGCATCGGAGAACGAGTGTCTCGCACGGTCGACCACCGAAGAGTTGCACATGGCGCTTGCAAAGCTCAAGGATTCCGAAGACAAGGTCACGCATCTGGGCTCCGAGTTGGTACGCGAACGTGAATGCCGCGCGCGCGAGATGAAGGAGCTTCTGGATGGACAAGCCCAGATGCGGGAACGCCATAGAGTTGATATCCTCCGGATAGGTAGCGAAGCCAAGAACGCGCGAGTGCAACTCGATGGTCTGTTTGACGTGCTCTCGCGATTCGGTGCCCGCACTGGCGACAAGCGGTCCTCGTTCGACCGGATTCGCCCATTCCGACGTCGACCTCGCATGACTGCGCTACTACGCGACGCTGGTCAGCCTCCTCCACTCCTAGAACCTATTCTTGATCCCGGTCCCGGTCCTCGCTACTACGCTTTATCCACACGCCGACTTGACCACAAGAATCTTCCCATCTCCGACTCGCCGACGACGCTCGAACTAGGCCAGATCTCCGCATGGTTCGAGGAAGTATCCGATGCTGCAAAAGCTCAGCGGGTTGCTATGGAAGACCTACTTGAGCGAATGTGTCAACTCGAATCCGAGCGCGCTCATGAGGTCGAGTCGAGCGAACGTGAGAGAAAGCAGTTGGAGGAAGAGTTGGTGGCCACGAACGAGCAACTCCGCTTGGCGCGTGAAGACATCCTCAGCTTGCGTCGGGAACTCGATCGAGAGAAAGAAGCGCGAGGGAAGGTCGAGGCGTATGCCCGTGGCGTCAAACGTGAACTGGACGCATGCCGGGCGGAGCTGCAAGAAGTTCAAGGCGCGCGCCACTCTGAGCGGATCGAGGAGTTGCGTCTACGCAGTGCGGAGGTGGAGTCGTTGAAGGTCGAGCTAGAGGAAACTCAAATCCGGTGTTCACAAGTCACGTTGCTCTCCGCGGTGCTACAACAGCGTGTATCTGATTTAGAAGGTGAACTGAGGGCGCTGAAATGTGCTGCTCAAGTGCCAGTGTACTCAGCGATGACACCTGTCATTCTCCCTGGTGTGTGCCACTGAGAATTTTCCGTTGTCCTCGTTTGCTTAACGTTTCTTTTGTGGTCCATTAGATCTCGATGTAACTATGTACAGTATCGATATACCAGCGTCGACAATTCCGTCATCACCATCTTACCGTCCCGATTCTCCATTGCCACCATCGTCATCACAATCTAGCACCAACTCGGTTGACATATGCGACCAACTTGAAGAATCCTCACTACGCACTTTCCAGGATATCCACAACGCAGTTCGCACGAATGACTCTTCATTCTCACACCATCCTCGGCACATCTCACCGTCACAAGACCTCACGTCTCCGGCGTTGACTTCCTTGTCAGGGAGTAACGCTGATTCAACGGGCTGGCCACCCTTTGAATCAGCGCTACTTCCTGCAAGGAAGAGCGCGCAACAAGACTACGAGACGAGCGTTCAGGTGAGCGAGGTGTTTTGTGCATGTCCTTGTACTCACGTCCATGGAGATCGAGGAAAGTGCGGATGACTTGGCATCGCCATCGCTTCACGGACATACATCGCCTATTATATCTCGGGTCACTGACAGACGTAAGCAGCTATACTGTTTCCTGATCCGATACCGCTGATCGTTGTGCGACAGAACCATTGCCCATTTCGGATAATCCCCGCGATGTGCCGCCGCCTCCGCCTTTTGCCTTTCCGCCTTTGCCAAGTCTTCCACCATTCTTATACGACTTCTCTACAAGTGAGTCAGAAGTGCTTTGATGGATCTTCTTTCTTTAACACGCCACATGAAGCGTCATCTAGATTGCACACCCTGTTACGATTGCCCCCGTTTCGCCTACCACCTCGAAATGCCGTACTTGCTCAGTTGATGGGTAGCGAAATACCTTCTGCGCCCATTCTCCAAGGTGACAAATGATGATTCATGTCATAATCTCCCATCGTGGCTCACGACAACCACAGACTGCCCCCCATCTCCTGTCAGATGCGATGTTATTATGGCCGCGGCAGAGCCTGAGGTGATGCCCTCAGACTTTGCAACCTGTCAGCAAGTCACTTAACCCATTTTCCCAGTCTCCTACTACTGGCGACCCGGATATCGTAATGGACGTAGTAGCATCACCCGCAAATTACCCAGATCCTCACACACCTCCGCCGACGTCGCATTCTGGTATTCTTGGCGTAGTACAAGCGATGCTTTGCGAAGATTCAAAGTCACAACTCGCAGATAGTGACTCTATGCGCGTCTCGCGGAGAGGCCGACACTATCGTACCGTTTACCCGCGTCCACTGGACATACCGAAGCTTGACTACGGCTTTCCCATCGGCTACGGTGAGTACGTACGCGCCGGCGATCGCTGCCCAACTTGGCTGACATTTAGAATACCCAGTGCACACCCGTGGCATCATCTAGGAATAGAGTTTTGGACAAGTGGTCGTCGAGTCTGATGGCGAGCTTCGGGTGGCAGGTCACGTTTGGGTGGATGAACTACAGTGTATAGAGATGTTTTACGTCCAAATTCGCTCGACTGACAAAGTGACCAACGCGAATCCTGAGAGTGTGGGTACCACATAAACGTACAAGCTTGATGATCACTTGCGTACAACAGTGCCGAAAGATTACATAGCTTAAATCTGCGAGTGGGCTCAATAGAATCCCTCCCTCTCTAACTCCCTCGACACTAAACCCCTAAGGAAATGAGCCTCCGCAACCTTGTCATCACTAAATACCAAGCTCCTTTCATACTTCGACTCGAATTTGGGAAACGAGTTTCTGAAATCCCAACGAATAATCTCACCTACAACCCGCTTCGCCGAATCCAGCGCCCCGGCAATCCACGCATGATGGTGACTGGCCACCTCACCAGCAAAGTGGAAGCGGCCGTAACCTGCGGGTTGCACGATACCAGGGTAGAGGGTGCTGAACTGTCCAGGTGCAAAGTGTGCATAGGCACCCATCGTGTAGGGGTTATGATACCAGTCAAATGCATGGTAGTCGAGCGTTTGATCTTGAAGCCAATCCACTGTCACGTCGTGCAGCGCGGCAAGGTCTCCGTATATCTGCTCAAGGAGAACCTTCTCTGACGGTGGGCGGGCACGCTTTGGGTCAAGCTGTTGATCAGACCAGTCAGGGTTCACGATGAGAGCGCCAAAACGAGAAGCATCTTGATGCCTGTGTGAGATTGGTCAGCTTGAATATTATGTCATAGTGAGAGGAAACTTACGCACCAATTGTAGGTCACCATCAACACACCGGGGCCTTCGTCGTCCAACCCATAGCTAGGGTATACCACCACTCGACTCTGCCTATCGGTATAGCTGGAGCCCCCACGCTGGTCCATACCGGGCTGTTCCCACCAACGCGACTTGAATTTAATCGCAACTTTGACTGCGGGGCCATAGTTAAGGGTGCGAATGGCCTGACGTTGCTGATAGGTCATAGGGACGCCGCTGGTGTCGATGGCGCGGAGATTAGCAAATGTGGAAGTGGAAACAACGTGGCTGAAGTATTCTGCTTCTCCCTCGCCCGAGACGACCTTCATGAAGGGGAAAGGGCGGAACTGAACCCAGCGAGGCCAACCTGAAACATTGGGGAATAACACGGGTAGGTACAGGGTTCTCAGTTCAACAGCCGTGACGCGTTGATTGTAAGATGGCTTTGTCCTCAACTTGGCCAGCATCGCATCGATCAAGACGTGGGTTCCGCCTTCGAGGCATCGCCACTGGACGTCTTTTGTGGGATCATCGAATTCAAGAGAGTCAAGGATGTCCTGAAGATTGATTAGAGTTGTGACACAAACCCCTTGGAGAGATACTCACCTCAGAGAACGCCCGGTCATAGCCGCCTGACCCGGTATTCCTGGTCTCCATCCACCACGCGACGGACAATGGATACTCCGGAGTTTTGAAGGGGAATGGATACGGCAGAGTTTTTTGCACAACGTAACCTGTTGTTGAAGCCCAGTCGTGCTTCATGAGCTTTTTCCATCCGTCATGGAAATTGTCAATGAGAGCCGATCGAAATGGGTCAAAAGCGTCGGCTGTACATGCATCCACTCCAAAGACTTGATTTCCATGTAAATCAGTGGTTGTCCTGTCCACGTATTCTTGTGGCACCTGCCGTCCTGTGAGCCGCAAGGTAGAAAGAAAAACGAAAGTTTGCACACCATTCCTCTTCGCGGAATTCCGTCATTGAAGTGATCACCTTCCTGGATGCTAACGGCTTTGGTGGTCTTGATATCTGCATAAGGGCCATGAGCCTCCAAAAACCATGCCATGCGTATTCAGCACTGACCGTTATAAAGACGAATATTTTCGTCTATAGAATAGACGTATGGGATCTCCTTGGTCGATAGATCAAGTTCGTCGAATAACTTGTATGTCTCCTGGTTCGCATCGTTGTCCGGGAACCGCATGGCGCCAACATCATAATAGTCATGCTTCCCCGGGGGATCCTCTTCACTTGAGGCAAAGTTGTAGGTAAAAATGCGGCCGCCAGCGCGGTTGCTTGCCTCGAAGATCTTGTATGGAATGCCCATTTCTTGGAGGAGCATGGCAGTTCGCAGGCCTGCAACCCCAGCTCCAATGATGGCAACACTGTACCACGGTGGAACTATGGGGCAGTCATCTGAGTACTCGGGCTGGCTCTCCCTATAGAGGCTGAGCATGTCTTCCCAGGAGACACGATCTGTGGATGAAAAGAGTGAGGACAACTCTGGGGGCAGGTGTGGGGGTAGCTCCGAGGCCAGGCCTGGAGGAGTCTCTAAGGGTATTTCTTGTGGCTGCGCTGTAGCCGGCTCTTGTTGGGTATACTCGCCTTCGCCGACAGGAGGGAGATACTGCAGAATGTATGGGTCAACGTGATCGAGAGTCGCTGAGAACGTTGCTTTCTTGGACTTGAGTTCCTCATGCTTCTCGTTGACGTGGTACTGGGCGACTTTGATACGTACACTTGAACCGTCTCCCATGGCGATTAAAGTACGTTGGGGGAAGGAGAGCTGCACCGGCGCTGGTATATATGTCAGGCCCGGGCCATGCCGTCCAGCTTAACAGAACGAGAACTTAGGACGGACCTGATTTTACATGATGGATTGCGATTGCGATATGAATTACGCCGGTGCACGCCTGGTGACCTGCTGATCGGTGGCTCAAAAGCTAACATGAGGCTAGCAAAAGTCAGAGCTCGTATCTTGAAGCGGAGACTAAATTGAGAGACGGCAACAATGCTCAGATCGCCTTCCGCGAGCCTCATTCAAGTTGACTTGTCTGAAAGAGTCGCAGCCACCTGCATTGCGCCCAATCCCTGATCACGTTCTGATGTTCTATGGACGAGCCTGTAAGGGAAGTAGATAGCGTCTATCACTGGCATTAGCCCAATTATTGTACCCAATAAGACCATTCTTTCTTCTCACTTGCACTATCGATCAAATGATCCTAACGTGTCACTATCGCTCAGTCTCGACTCTGGTCAGAAGACCTTGGCACTTTGAAAGCTGCAGGAGCTCGAGTGTGTATCCTGCCATTACCTCGTCAAGACCGGTCATGTTTGATCATTTCGAACCACTGAGTAGAGCACCAGCGTTTCGCGTTCCGCAGGCCAGGTTGGAAGAGGCCACACGCTCGTCTGAAGAGAGTGGATGCGAGTCAATTATCGAAGAAATCAAAATTAGCATTTAAAAGAAATTGGGTATCTGCATTCCCTAACGCGCCACATCAACACTTCCGTGATCTTGTGTGTCATGCAGACCAACCAAACAGGCTGCCAGCCAGCCATCGACTCAATTAAGTGGACCCAGAGGTACCCGGATACTCAAAAGCTTCACCACCTCATCTGGCGACGGACCATGAGTGGGCAAAGCCACATGCGACGGATCTAGACTCGGCGAAATTAAGTACAATGTGAGAGAAATATACCAAATCAAGCGGACAAAAGGAAACGAGGCGTACTAGCACGAAACCAGAAGGATCGAGACACGAGACAGACCAAGAAGTGAAAGAAACAAGGAGATAACGTCGTGCGACGCGAGGCCGCAGAGGAGGGGTCTAGGATCGACGCGCGACCACATCGTGGCCAAGGGAGATCGTGGCTCCTTTCTTGTAGAATCAAAGCGGCAAGAGCGAGATTTAAACCTAGCCGAAGCATACGGCAAACAACAGCACGAGACGAGACGAGAGGGAGATGTGAGTTGGGTATACGATTTTACACAAAAAAAAAGGGGGTTTTGGGGCCAGCCGTGTGGCCAACCCTACAGTATTAAGATCTATGAATAAAATCTATAAAGTCTGGATGCCTATGACTGAATGCTATCTAATCTCACAGGCAATTATCTAAACTATTTTATCGAAACTCCAGAAGCCAAGACTCTCGAGCTGACCTGAGACGCAGAATTGAAACTGATAAGACAGTGAATGAAATACTGACACACATATACACGCACCAGCCGAAGTAACAGTGCCAAGGAAGCCAATAATAGGGCCGAATGTGCCGAATGTCGAATGAGGGACCCCGCCGGTGCATCCGAACGGGCCTGTATCCCTCAGTCAATTACAAAGCTTGTTGGAACATGTAAAAGCACAGGCCTTGAACACTTAAAGTTCCCGCTTGGGTATCAAAAATGACAAAACTCATGTTCTCAATACACCCGTTTTGGTCCTTTCTACCATAAACGCCGACTAGGACATCATGGCCTGGAAAAAAAAAATCATCCACACATTTAATGCTAAGCGATTGAGGTAGATAACAGAACATACTTCCGAGGTTCACATTGTTAGGTTTAGTGTCGTTGGAGCCATGCAGGGCGATGATGGGCGTGCCATTGACTATGTACGTAACTTCGATTCCGTTAATTTTTTTTCCATTGTCGAAAGTGGTGAGGCCAGAGATGCGATCTATAAGCTGAGATGCAGGCCATTTGCCCACTGCATCGCGTTAGCACCGTCTGAGACCTTGAGATAAATACTCACAGGTCGATAAATCATCAAATGTAGCATGTCCAGCGGTAGGGGTCGGACCAGTGGATTGAGTAGCAGTAAGAGAGGAGAGTCTAGTAAAAGGCATTGTATTGGATGTAATATCGAGGGTGAGGTCGTTTTTGTCGTTTCCTGGTTCAACTGTGAGCTTTTATGCTTGACGGGAGCGGAAAATCGGACAAACGGAGGGTGGAGTTCCGAGTCCCTTTTTGGGATGTCGTCACACTTCGATTCCGTTCCCCTAGAGGCAGGTCAATACAGTATAGAAGGTACGTATTAAATTAAGGTCTTAAATGCGTACCCAGGAAGCATGCCAGGCACGCCTGTGAATGGTGGCGGTAAAGCGCCTGGAGCGGTTGCAGTGCCTACGTGGGACCGCGAGTGTCAGACAGCGTTTACAACACAAGGCGTGACACCGGCGGGTCACGCCCCGATGCGTGACTCTACGACAAGAGGTGTGACTTCACCAGGACTTCAAAGCGGAAACTTCTAGGGCTTTCCGGAATTCTTCCGAGTCAAACACACCGCTGTCACGGTTGTCAACGCAGGGATCGGGTTTATCGAACGCCGTACTATGAGATACTATCAAGATGGTGTCTGGTGACTACTCTTGATGTTCCTAGCCCGGCTTCAGGGCCAAGCTGCCCCAGCCTGGCCAGTCATCGGCAAAATGTTTATATGCTAGAGTTACTAGCGATGCTAGAGCCTAGAGAGGCCTAGCCGTCACTAGCTTACCTGTTTCTAGGCATCCTAGCCGGTTCCTAGTTATAAAGTCGACTTTTCTAGGTACTCTAGCATTTGTACTAGGTTAAATGCGGTAATACTATCCCCGCGCCCTCTCCGGCCACTCCCCCTTCCAGTCACTGACTCACTGCATGTTTCTCACTCAATTCTCACTCAACCACCACAAAATTTAGCCTACAGTATCTAGAACCATATCTGAATATATTCCGGTGCATTGTGGTGTGCTGTGAAATGAAAATCAGTGCATTTGTCACGCTTGCCAACTGATGAGTCTGAAATTGGTGTGTGACCTAGCGTGACTGACCGGAAGGGGGGGTGACCGGAGCGGGGGCAGGCAGGGATAGTCAAGAGACGCACAAGATCGGAAAACGATCTCATGTGTGTGGTCAATACTCCATACCGCATACGTGGTCGAGGGGGTTGAGGAGGGTTTAGATTGCAAAATGTTCAAAGGCACGTCAATGCCAACTGCCCAGTTCATGGCCGCGGGCCTTGAGTGGTGGTGGTGGGATGCCGTATGGGCAGTGTCGCAGGGCGACCGTCGGGACAGGAGTGTCAGCAGCAACAACAGCGAGAGGAGATGGCAAGGGCCACACAGAGTAGAGGGCGAACCCAGGTGACGATAGTACAAGTTACTGGTGTCAGGCTCTCGGACAGTCGCAACAGCGACACCCAAGCAACCGTGACACCATGGACCATCTACATGGTGCAAATGGCCCCCCTCTGTGCCAGTGGGTGGACGCGAGGCGATGACGAAGGTGACAGAGGAGGACGGGCGATGGAGGTGATACAGAAAGTGATCAACAAAGGGCCATGCAATAGCGCCAGTCACTGGCGTCAGGCGTTCAGACCATCGCAATAGCGATGCCTGCGCGACCTTGACGCCATTGACTGTCAAAGCATGAACCCCTCCCCTCAGTCACTCAGTGCCAGGTGGATGCGAGAAGCAGGGGGATGTAAGGGAAGGAAGGAAAGGCTGGGGATGTAAGGGAAAGAAGGAAAGTCAGTGGGAGAAGTCCAAAAAAAATCCAGACGCACCATGCTTACAGACAGACTTGCGGGAATGGCATTGCAAGGAGGTATTGCAATGGCAGCGTGGCGCCAGATGGCGCGCGACGGCTGCACCAGAGAGGACGACGACGGCAGCATGAGAAGGGCAAGAGAGGGGAACGCGATGACACGAGGCGAGAGTGTGGGCGGCGACAGAGAGGAAGTGACATCGCCAAAAAAAAAAAAGGCACGACTCGGAACTGCCAGCGAGCATGGTTGAAATGAGCCGTAGAAGGGCCAGAGTAGGATTACTGTAAGTTGGAAAGTTTTTCCATTGATGGGCATGGCCTGGTCGAAACCGTGGAATCGCTCCAAATTGGGAACGCCGGAGTATGTGCATTTGGATGTCACGTCGGCAAGAGCTGTCGCGGCGTGCCCTTAGCGAGTCCTTTAGCGACGTCAATAATGTCACGTCGCCTCAGGCCTCAGGGTCCAAAGGTTGTTCCCCTTTGCGAAACAATGAGTTCTTCCTCCTGGCACCACACGTCAGATTCAGTGTTCCTTGTATGGGTGTACGGTACAGTACAGTATTGGTTGAGTTTCCTGACTTTCAGGGAAGTTGTCGGATCAAAAGTGTGCCAGGAGGTTGACATTTCCGAGTACCGGTGTCGTATGCACGCGACACTTTATTTGCATTGGTTTATCTGTATTTGCCTTGTTGTCGTCTAAGTCAACTCGGTCACGGTATCAACTCCCCTGCTCGGTCTCTGTCGCCATGTCCTCCCACTTCTCTTTCCCCTCTGTCGCTCTGCCCTGCCCTCTGTTGCTCCACCCGCCCCTCTGTCTCCACCACTGCCTGCCCTTTGGCATCGCCTCCCTCTCTCGCCCTCGCCCTTGCCCTCGCCTGTCGCCGCCACCATCTTAGCATTGTCTGCAGCGCCTCCCTCTCGCTCCACTGCCTGAGCTCCGGTATAGGGGGCATGCGTAGTTTGACCCAGATGTTTAAAATCGCTGTGATGAGAAGGAGGTCCAGAGTGACATCATGCAAGAGTGGTACTTCTTCCCCGCTCACTGACTCAGTTGCTGGCACGGTGCGCAGATTCTGGCAGTCAACCTCATGGATCTGACGGAGGGTCCGTGCACTCCAGCCTTGGTAAGTGCATCGTGACCAAACCTGAGGCGCTACGATTTATTTATTTTTTCGCTTTATAACCAAAAACTATTCCAGTGTTTTTAGGAAGTGTGTGAGCCGCGGTCACAGCCTCAAGAAATTTTGGTTGGATAATCCAACAGAGTAGGTGCATTCCCTTGTTTTTCATCATTGGCTTATATGCACCATCAGCGCAGCGCGGACGATAAAGGAGATATTTAATGACATGTACGTGTTCGGTTCATGAGATATTCGCAAGACCCATACACTGACAGTGGAATGTATAGTGTGTGTAAGCATCTCAAGGATATCTTTCGACAGTACGAATTGTGGGAACATCATTTTGAATGTGTGATTCGGTTCAAGGAGCTTGAAGTCCTGCTGTCCCGTGTGTGAGAAGCTGCTGAGCAACAGCAGCTCGCCGCAGGACCCATATGTTTGCATTTCCTATTTTGGCCCGCTATTTGTAGTGTACCATGTTGTTGAATTAGATCTATCATCTATGCAATGTTATCTGGATTTCTGGACTATCACTAAGCATGAAACATAGTGCCATGAAGCCTCAAGCAGATCTTCCATTGCCGCATGTTGAACTCTCGCCTCACCGGCCTCAAACCATGTAGAGATGTGGCGTAGCTCGGGCACCTGTGAGATGGAAGGATCTCTACGGTCCTGTCTTGGGAGAAGTAGCGAGAAGTTGAGAAACGAGAAGAAGCGGACTGGAAACCGGGGCTAATTGACGGAGTAGAGTCTCTGGAGGCGGACTGGTGTCACGTGGTTCAGTTGTGCGAGAGGTCGATGGCGGGGTAAGCGAAGCTCGCCAAATGATGACTGACTGCTAGAATCAATTTGCGAGAGTAGGTCTTATAATCCATTCAATTGCGTGTCCACATCATATGGCAGCTAGCCTCAAACACCAGCATCAATTTCAGGATCAGTGGCTACTCAATACCCTCCAGAGAGAAGGTGTCAGGTTTCTGCAGTTCACAAAGGCATGTATAGAGAAGGAAAGGAGGATGAACTCAACCGGGAGTCCACCTGTGTCGACGTGGGAGAAATCAACAAGCAGCGCAATGTTTTATCGTGCAAGGCTCACGATTGTCGAGCGAAGCACATGAGGCTGCCAAATTTGACAAGTCGTTCCCATCTCATCGGACTCAGCCGTCATGGCCAGATCACTTGTAGTCGTACACTAAGTGATACCGGCCCCCATCTAGCCCGAAAACGCAGAGATCACGTGTGTGAGATGGAGGGAGATGTGGATAGTTGAATGGTTAACATAGACATAACCTACATAAAAATGCCAACTATGAGACCCCCATTCCGTTCTCTCGTGCGCGCTCCTCCCGCTCGTTTTGACCCCTGGGTAATCTCGCTTCTCTCACTCATTTTGCCGACCTTGGAGCTTGATTTTCAACTCCAGATGTGGTCCTTAATTATTGCGCATCATGTGAACTCCCGCTTTGACTTCGGCTGGGGTTCCTGCCAGTGGGTCCCGATAGCAGGCACTTGCCCCTATCAGACAACTCCTATCACGACGATGCCACATCAAGGCTACCTCTGGTGTCTCCACCGTTCCTGAGTCTTCCTCCGTTCAAGTTGTCAGTAAATTGCTCCCTTGCACGGGTGCTTATCAAAGGTAAGTCCATGCTGAGACACAGAGACGGTTGGGGCAGTCATTGATCATGCGGCCCGCATCAGATCCCCTGACAACTGAAGACTATCCAGAAGCTTGTCCTTGTCTCGCTCGGGAGATGTCTGCGATGGATCACCATGCATCTTTTCGTCAGTTTTTAGCCCTTTGATCTGAGTTTGAATTAACGTTTTCTTAGCGCAGTATCGTCGAGATGTTACCAATATCTCGACAAACCTTTTCCCCAATGGTCGCCCGTATAATTGCTCTCCGTTTACCTGCCCCCTCAAAATTTTGAACTTTTTGCTGATAGGTAGTGAAATATCTTCTGTGCCCATCCTCCAAGGTATTACTGACCAACCGTTTATTCCTGAGTGTGTAGCCACGACCTATCATTAGAGCACCGGGAGGCCGCCCTCAGAAGTCGCAGCGTCAGAACGCCATGCTTCAAGTTGTCACCAGATATGACAGTGGCGATGACCAAATGGTCAGAATCGCTCTATATTCTTCCCCTCCTTGTCGCCTCTCAACCTCAAGTCAATACGAACAGGTCTTGACTGTGGCTCCCAGAAATTCACTGTCATCCTCGCAAATGGACCCTAATATCTGGACGACAAATGTCTTTTTCAAGAGAACTGTCGCTCGCGCCCCACTCAGCTGAGATCTGTTCATGGTGTCGAACCTTTCCAGGCCCTTACAGAGACTATGACGAAGCCAGATCTCCTGGGATCTCCATTGCGAATTGGCACAACCGCTGAGCTTCCAATGGGACCTACTTCGTCAATTCAGACCTATCTAGGGACTGCTGTACTCCAATCGAGGGACATCGTCATCAACTTGTCGATGTCAGCCCCGCCGCCAGCCGAAAATCATTTCATGGCTACCCAATCTCGTACCAGTTATGGGCCAATACCAGATCGTCGAAGCGCTAGGCGTGCCAGCCTTATTCAAATGTCCCACTGGAACGTGTTGTCCCCACGTCTAGAATGCAAAAATAAAGGTGAACGAGCGGCGAGAGCAAGCGGAGCGAATAAAACGAGCGGGGACAACCAGCGAGTGTGAGGACAAAAGGAACGAGAAAACTCTGGCGAAACGCGACTAGTGTTTTGCCATTTATTTAAGTGGTATTTCTATGTACGGGTGTGGCTAAGTATGATGCTAATATAGTGTCGATTTGTTTTGGCCTGACACGGCCGCTCGATGTAAGTGGGCGCGGGGCTAAAACCCTTGGCGCGGGAAGACTATTCTAAGTAAGTAAAAGAGGGTGTGCGTGAATCAGAAAAAGGTATAGTACTTGTACAGCAGTGGGTGATCGCGAGGGGCGACCGTTGTCCACGCTGGTTGGACCTTTGGGGCGCCATGGGCTTTGGCTGGCCCGTCCTGAGGTCCTGCCGTCCTCGGCCATTCACCTGCGCCTCCGCGCCCCGCTAACTCCTCATCAACGTCACAGTCGGATGTACCAGCAACGCGTTGCGAAGACGCCAAGCGGCAACCCGCCAAGCCTACGTTGCCACCACTGCCACGTCTTCTCGCTAGGTCGCTCGACCCCATCCGTGAGAAGACTCAAGATTCGGATAATTCTCCCAGGGACAACGAAAAAACCGCATCTCCAACTACTATCACGTTCACCCACGTCCACTGGACATACCGAAGCTCCACTATGGTCTGCCTGATGATTTTGGTGAGTTCATACGACTCCCAATCGTCGCTGACTTTGCTGGGGTCATTTTGATGCTTTCGCAGTTCCTGATACAGCGCAGATCGCTTCAGAAGTGCTAGGTGGAGACCTGGAGTTCAATAACTTTGCATCCATCATACCTCTCAACTGCCTGAGTTTTGGAGAAGCAGTGGCCGAGTCTAGAGCCATCGCGGGTGGCTTTGCTCACTCATCGTCCGTTGCCAGATGAAGTAGTGAAGCTTTCGAGTATCCGGGTACCTCTGGGTCCACTTAATTCAGTCGATAGCTTCATGGCAGCTTGTTTGGTCGGTATGTGTGATTAGATACAAGACTTTATTCATAGATCATAAGTACCTGTGTGATAAGACAGCGCTAAGCCACAGGTAAGCTAAATATGGTAACAGAACATATAAGCGGCAAGTTAGGCAAAAAGACTGAAGTGAACACATTGAAAACTATTATACTGTCCAAAGCAGATGTAAATGTCCAGAATAATAGAACTTTGTGTTCTACCCATAGTTGTGTATCTAAGTGTCCAGGGAGCCTGCCCAGTACATATATTGCCTCTAAGAGCGTTGTGCTGATCCACAGTTTCCGGTCCGCGGGATCCGGTCGCGTCTTCAACACACGTTAATACCCATTTTTCTTTTAAATGCTACTTTGATAATTGACTTGCTATCTGCCTGCATCCACTCTCTTCAGACGAAACAATACCACTCAGTGTGTGGAAATGATCAGACATGATCTTGACGACGTAACGGAAGGATACACACTCGAGCTCCTGCAACGTTCAAAGTCCGTTATACGCAGGGGTCTTCTAACCTGGTGATGGTGGCACGTTCGGATCGTTTGATCAATGGTGCAAGTGAGAAGCAAGAATGGTCTTATTGGTTGTGTCAATGCTAGTGACAGAAGCTACGTACTTCCCTTACAGGCTCGTCCATGGAACGTCCCAGAACATGTCAAAGACTGGGCGCAATGCAAGCGACTATGAGTCTTTCAGACAAGTCAACTCAAATGAGGCTCGCGGGAGGCGATCTGAGCATTGTTTCCGCCTCTCAATTTAGTCTCCGCCTCAAGAAACGAGCTTCTGACTGCCAAAGTGACCTCATGTTAGCTTTCGAGCCACTGATCAGCAGGTCAGCAGGTGTGCACCGGCGTAATTCCTGCCAGTGGCGCAATCGCGTGAGAATCAGGTCCGTCCCAAGTTGTCCTTCTGTCAAGCTGGTGTGCTTAGAAAAATCAATATTGATCCATAGGCCCTTCAGTTGGCCAGGCTGGGCTTGTTCGAGGCCAGCTTGGCTGGCTTCTGGCCTGAAGCCCTACTAGGAACACCACGAGTAGTCACCGGACACCATCTTGATACGGGGTTCGATAAACCTGATCCCTGCGTTGATAGTCGTGACAGTGGTAGCCTATGTTAGGCTCGGAAGAATCCTGGAAAGCCTAGAATTTTTTTTTCCGCTTCAAGTCGTAGAGACAAAGGAGGAGCGGAGTCGAACTATGACGACATCACAAAAAGGGACTCGGAACACCACCTCCGTTTGTAAGATTTCCCGCTCCTGTCAAGCATAAAAGGTCACGGTTGAACCAGGAAATGACAAGAACGACCTTACCCTCAATATTACATCAAACTCAATGTCGTTTTCTAGACTCTCCTCTCTAATTTCTACTCAATCCATTGGTCTGACCCCTACCCCTGGAAATGTTTCATTTGATGATCTATCATCCTGTGAATATTTATATTGAGGTCCTCCTGGCTCTCAGATGGTGCTAAAGTGATGCAGTCGGTGATTGGCCTGCATCTCAGCTTATAGATCGCATCTCAGGCCTGGCCATTTTCGACGATGGAACAAACATTATCGGAATTCAAGTTATGTACCTGGTCAATGGCATGCTCAACGCCGAACTGCATGGCTCCGACGATGGTACGGTGAACAATGTGAACCTCGGAAGTATGTTCTATTATCCGAGTCTACCTCAATCACTTAGCATTAAATGTGTGGATGATTTCTTTTCCAGGCAATGATGTCCTAGTTGGCGTATATGGTGGACAAGACGATAGTGGGGCTATTGAGTACATGACTTTCGTCGTTTTTAATGCCCAGGAGGGAAAAGTAGATGTTCAAGGTCTGTGCTCTTACATGTTCCAACAAGCTTTGAAATTGACTGAGGGATACAGGCCCGTTCGGAGGCACCGCGATCCCTCATACGACATTCGGCACATTTGGCAAGATTATTGCCTTCCTTGGCGCTGTTACTGAGGAGGCTGGGGTCGGTGCGTGTATATGTGTCTCAGTATTTCATAGATAAACAAATTGAAGTTCCGTAGAAGGAAGGAACCAAAAACGAGTGACGGCGAAGTGTGGAAGTTGAGATCACGCTGAAATAGAGAGGAAAACAAAAGGGGCTCGATGATGCCCTTACAACTTCTGTATTCGAAATATTTATATGTAGCGTCCTTTGGTAGCTAGTAACCTAACTACCAATCACTTTACTAAGTCAATAAAAACATTATGAGATTGAGAGAAAGTCGAAACACCTCGGTGTAACGACCGGACGCGCTCGATCTGAAATCGAGACTGTGGCCTCGCGATAACGTTGGCGAGGCCTCGGTGATATATAGAACTAATTACAAAAGGTTAACAAGTGTTAGAATCACAAAGGGGTATAGTAGAAACGGCTCAGGCGATCGCTCCCAACGGGGGGTGTCGTTGTCCTCACCGGTTTGCCCTCGGCCAGCCTGTGACAACGGCACATGCGTCATCGGGCTACTCTGGCCTTCCGCGGCCACACCTCCTCCACCCTCGTCATCCTGGAACTCCTCCCCAATCGGACCTATACTCCAACACTCCCCCGCGAGCGCGGCCGATGTCGGATCTCGTAATCCAAGTTCGGCAGCGTGTCGAGCGACCTTCCATACGGGTAGTGCTTTGGTTAGTATATCGGCTGTCATATCTTCTGTAGGACAGTAGGAAATCTGTATCTCCCCTGTACTGATGACTTGACGGATAAAATGGTAACGAATGTCGATGTGTTTCGTGCGAGCGCGATAGTTGTCGTCGGTGGCAATCTTGATAGCGGCCTGATTATCGCAAAGTAGCATAGTTGAATTTGAAATAGATGGGAATAACTCTCCTATTACGCGGCGAAGCCAGACTGCCTCTTTCGCAGTGTGCGTTGCCGCGACGTATTCCGCTTTGGCAGTTGACAGAGTCACTAGCTCTTGCTTGCGTGAACTCCAGGAGACTGCACCTCCATCAATAATAAATGCGTATCCTGTGATAGCATGTCGGTGTGGCTGCGATGCACCATCGGCGTCTGTGTATCCGATGAGATTGTGGCGATCGCCGCCATAAGTGAGTTGCAAATCCCTCGTGCCTAAGAGATAACGGAAGATTCTCTTCGCTGCATCCCAGTGACGCTCCCCCGGATTCTCCAGAAACTGTGACAAGACTGATACTGCAAAAGAGATATCAGGTTGGGTAGCCACTGCCGCGTACATCAAGCTCCCGATCGCCTCGCGATAAGGCACCTTCCTCATACGCGCGGCGTGGGTCGGATCAGTGGGCAGTCGTCCTTGGAAAATACTGCATTTGGCACCATCGGAGTCTGCTTTGGCTTGGCGTCGGTGAGACCATACTGAGAAATGATGGTGTCGAGATAAGAAGTTTGAGATAAGGATATGGTTCGCTGTGATTGGTCGTGTGTGATCTTGATCCCGAGGAGCCAGTGAATTGGTCCTAGATCAGTCAGTGCGTAACGCGCGTTGATCTTCTGCTTGTACTCCGCGATCAGCTTTGCGGAGGTGCCAGTGATGATACAATCATCAACATGGACTGTGAGGATAAGTGTCGTATCGCCATCGCGAAAGAGAAAAATGCCGGGGTCAGACTGCGTGACGAGGAAACTGAGATCAGCTAGGGCACGTGATAGTGTGTCGTACCACTTCCGGCCAGCCTGTTTCAGTCCATAAAGGGACTTTTGCAGCCGCTTGATGCTGCCGTCGTATTGCTCGTAGCCTGGAGGCTCGGACATATAGATTTCCTCCCCGTCACTGAGCTCCCCATTGAGGTACGCGCTGTTGAAATCGAAAGAGTCGATCTCCCAGTCGTTTCGCACGGCGATTGCGAGAACGAGTCGAATGCTGGCTAATTTGGTGACAGGCGAAAATGTGTCGAAGTAATCGACACCACGAATCTGGGTAAAACCGCGCGCTACGAGCCGCGCCTTGTACTTCTCGATGGTCCCGTCTGCGTTGCGCTTCACTCGGAAGACCCACTTGCTGTCTACAATATTTCGGTCAGTGGGACAAGGGACTGTCTCCCAGGTGCCTGCTTCCTCCAGTGTCTTCATTTCCTTGTCCATGGCCTCCTTCCAACGTGGCCAGTCGGAGCGGGACTGCGCCTCACCAACCGTGCGCGGGTCACCGTCGAATACCCCTGCTGCCGCTGCCACTGTCTCGTAAACTGTGTAAAATGCTAGATCTTCACGCCACGACTCTCCTGCCGACTCCTCGGCTTGACTGTCGTTCCCCTTTGCACGCGTCGGCTGAGTCGGACGTCCTCCACGACCCCTGGTGCTGGCGCCAGTCGTTCCCTCGCCGCTGGCGATCCTCTTCACGTAGCTCGAGGGTTTCAGCACCCGAGTCGATTTCCGTGTTGGCTCGGGAAACTCCAGCGGCGATTGCTTGGGCTTTCGCGGCACTTTCGGGTGGAGCGTCGGTTTTGGTGGCGGCGTCGATTCTAAAGACGTCAGTGGCGAGCCTGGCGCGCTCGTCTCATCCCTCGGCTCCTCCAGCGGCTCCTCCTCTTCCTCCAGTGGTTCTTCTTCTTCCTCCGGCGTCTCCAGAGCTGGATCTTCTGGCAGAACTTGCTGGACAGGTTGTACTTGTTGGGCTGGCTGAGGTTGTTGATTTGTAGTTTGTAGTTGAGTTTGTGTTTGGGGAACTGATGTGGAATAAATTGGAGTGGATGGTGTATGGATTGTGGCTCTGTCAGAGGTGAATTTGACATCTCGTTCGACTGAGATTGAATGCTTCTCTGGGTGGTAGATCCGGTGAGCGTGCGGGCTCTCCTTATCGAAGCTGATCCAGTGTGCTAACACGCCCCGCGCTTCGAGCTTGTTGCCCTTGAAATTTCGGATCCATACACGCTGACCCCACTCGGGAATGTCAGCTAAATTCGGCTTGTGGGAGTGGAGCCGCTCGTAGGGAGTAATGACTCCGAGAGCACGAGTCGACGATCGGTTTTTCAACCAGACAGAGTGGTGCAACGCCTCGCCCCATAATGTCTTGGGCAGGCCAGAATGATGAAGAAGTGCTCGGACTCGCTCGAGAAGGCGTCGGTTGAGGGATTTGGCGATCCCGTTGTGCTGTGGCGTATCGTGGGTCGTCAGCCTCTGCTCCGTACCCTGTTCTCGAAGAAAACCAATTAGTTTGTTGCTCATATATTCCCCTCCTCGGTCCGAGCGTAGTCGGAGGATAACGGTGTCATGCTGAGTGCGCGCCCACGCTGCAAACGACTTGTATGCCGTGAAAGCGTCTGACTTGGCCTTGAGTGTCTGAGCCCATGTGTATCGAGTGTAGTCGTCAGTGAATGTAATATAATACTTCCTCCCACCAATGCTGGTCACAGGGGATGGTCCCCAAACGTCTGAGTGGACCTCTTCCCCGAAAAACGTTGCTGGCGGTGCTTCTCGCTCGGCTCTGATTTTCTTGCGAGTCATCTTTGCATACTCACAGGAGTCGCACGTGAATGTGGATCCTTCGTCGATGAGGTCGATGCCTTCGATGGAATGATTCTTGACCAGAGCACGGATGGAAGTGGGAGAAATATGACCAAGTCTGCGGTGCAGTGTGGGAAGCGTGACACGTTCGACGGTCGGCGTGACAACGCTTGCAACGTGGTCAACCTTGTACAGTCCGTTCACACTGACTGGAATTGTCCCGAGTGTCGTTCCATCTCTGCGTCTGATGGTGCAGAGGTCTTCTTCAAAAGCTACTGTGAAGCCGGCCTTTGTGATTCGATTAATGGATACTATGGTGGAACCCATATCAGGTGCATGAAGTGTTTCTTTTAAAATGATTCTGGTGAATGACTTCCCATGCGGGACCTCTATCTCGAGGTCCCCAACTCCTATGGCATAGAAAACTCTCTTATCGGCCGTGACAATCGGTCGCGGCGATATCTCCTTGTAATACAAGAACTTGTTCCGGAAGGGGGACATGTGCCGCGATGCCCCGGAGTCATACAACTCGGTCCGGTAGATCGGCGGTCGCATTCCTGGGGCGTGCATATCCATGGCAGCCCATGCTTCGATGTCCGGAGCGTCAGCCGCTGCTGCTGTGCTCGTTCCGTGCGCACTGGCTGCTCCCGCGTTGCCGTCGTTCGTCTTGCGCCTCGGCCCTTGACCTTCCTTCCCGCCACCCTTCGCCCAACATTCAGACTTCATGTGTCCCTTCTTGTGGCAGTTGAAGCATTCGACATCCCGTCGTTTCTTCAAGTTCTTCATCCCGGGCCTCTGTGGGGTGGAAGCGACGAACGCCTCAGTTGGAGCGTCATTCTGCTTCACCATTGAGCGTCGGGCGTATTCGTCGGTCACTAGACTGATGACACTAGCCGGTTCGATGGGTTTCTTGTTGTTGTCGGCCATGGCAGCAAGTGAGTTGATAACAGCGCTGTAGGATGGTGGGAGGGATCTCAATAATATGTGAGCATACTCCTCGTCTGACATCTGCGTACCCATGGCTGATAGCGATTCTCGCATCTCTCCTAGCCTCTCAAAGTGTGTGCGAACATTCTCGTCCTCTCCGCACTTGGAGCAAAACATTTGCCAATGCATGTCGATTCTGACCATTGTGGTCCTCCCCTCGTAGCCGCTCTTCAACTCGTCCCACACACTTTTTGCTGATGTCTTGCCCTTGATGCGATTGAAGACGGTATCGGGAATACTTGACGCGATGAGGTGCATGACGCCGGCCTCGTTAAGATCCCAGCGCCGCTGTGGCGGAACGCCTTGAATGTCCCCGATGTCTGTGTACTTCTGGGATATCGAGTCGTGGGCGAGGTGCTCGGACCAGTCGCGCGAGTTGATGGCCCACTTCATCCTATCTCGATAAGTCACCCAATTTGAGCCGTCTGCTGCTAACTTGATGATTTCTAACTTGGAGTCTTCAGGCATGTTGTGTGGGAATGTGTGTGGTGGAATATAGAGTATAAGTAATAAAAGCTTTAATGTGATCTCGTACTTCGTTTAGCGGATAGGGCCAGGGCCCATAACCTGGATAAACAAATTGAAGTTCCGTAGAAGGAAGGAACCAAAAACGAGTGACGGCGAAGTGTGGAAGTCGAGATCACGCTGAAATAGAGAGGAAAACAAAAGGGGCTCGATGATGCCCTTACAACTTCTGTATTCGAAATATTTATATGTAGCGTCCTTTGGTAGCTAGTAACCTAACTACCAATCACTTTACTAAGTCAATAAAAACATTATGAGATTGAGAGAAAGTCGAAACACCTCGGTGTAACGACCGGACGCGCTCGATCTGAAATCGAGACTGTGGCCTCGCGATAACGTTGGCGAGGCCTCGGTGATATATAGAACTAATTACAAAAGGTTAACAAGTGTTAGAATCACAAAGGGGTATAGTAGAAACGGCTCAGGCGATCGCTCCCAACGGGGGGTGTCGTTGTCCTCACCGGTTTGCCCTCGGCCAGCCTGTGACAACGGCACATGCGTCATCGGGCTACTCTGGCCTTCCGCGGCCACACCTCCTCCACCCTCGTCGTCCTGGAACTCCTCCCCAATCAGACCTATACTCCAACATTTCATTCACACACAGTCTTATCAGTTTCTGCGTCTCAGATCAACCAGGTGTGCTCGAGAGTATTGGCTTCTGGAGTCTCGACTTGGATATAATGGCTTAGTCAGTCACCTGTGAGATTAGATAGTGTAAGTTGTAGGCAACAAGACTGAACTTGAAGTGAATGCATCAAATACAGTGGCTAGTACAGAGCCTGTCACACAGCACAGAGGCCTCCAGAGCACATAGTAGAAAATGACCAAACTAGGAAACACTACACCGGCTACTTAGGTGCTGAGTTTCCATGGAGGAGGGACGTGTTTCCTCATGAATGAGCACCGCCTTCTTAGCCTCGACTGAGAAACAACATGGTTGAGGCCATAATTTGCATAGTCCTATTAAACCAATTAACGTAAATCTGATGATTGTTACGACTAAGCCTTACCTTTTGGGTGCCTTTACCCTCAGCAGTGGCCTTGGCAATTGCTGCCAGACGAGTCTTCAAGTACAGTCCCGAGGCGAGGCAGGAGAAGGACTCCTATCTCCTGCTTGGTCTCAGGGAGGTACTTGGAAGTTAAGATAACTGGATGGCTATATCCTCGTCGACTGTGTGCGAGAACTGTGCTATCTCTGGTGGTACTTTCAACCGCTGAGAAAGAATGTCCTTCAGTCACTGAAGGCGGATGTATTCAGGCCACTTGACGAAGCGTGAATCTAACACTCATTGCTTAACGTTACTCAACGAGTTCTCCCACCAATTTGGTGCTTATATTCAGAAACGCACGGATTCGATTACTATACACTGCTGTCTTACAGGTCGCAAGACAGAATTCAGACTAGGCGCAGATCAGACAATTTCTTTACTTCCTTCCATCGCTCTTCATCCAACTTGATAATGCTTCAGAGCTGCTGCTTCCAGAAGCCAATACTCTCAAGCAAACCTGAGACGCAGAAACTGATAAGACTGTGTCTGAATGAAATACTGACACGCATATACACGCACCAGTCACAGTAACAGTGCCGAGGAGGGCGACAATAGTGCCGAATGTGCCGAATGTTGAGTTAGGGACCCCGGGGCCTCCGAACGGGCCTGTATCCCTCACTCAATTACAAAACTTGTTGGAGCATGTAAGAGCACATACCTTGGACACTTACAGTTCCCACCGAATTATCAAAAATGACGAAACTCATGTACTGAATAACCCCAGAACTGAGCTTTCCACCATAAACGCCGACTAGGACATCATTGCCTGGAAAAAAAATCATCCACACATTTAATGCTAAGCGATTGAGGTAGGTAACGGAACATACCTGTGAGGGTCACGCTGTGAGGAGTATCGTCTTTGGAGCCATGCAGGGCAGTTTGGCTCCCGGTCTTGGTCATGTACACAATTTGAATTCCGGTAATGTTTGATCCATTCTCGAAAACGGTGAGGCTAAGGATGCGAGTTATATCCTGAGATGAAGGCCAATTGCCAACTGCATCACATTAGCACCGTCTGAGAGCCAGAAGGACCTTAATTTAAATTCTCACATTTCGCTAGATCATCGAATGACGTCCTTGTAATGGAAGGGACCGGACCAGTGGATTCAGTAGAAGTAAGATAGGGGAGTGGAGTAAAAGTCATTGTGTTTGATGTAGTATTGAGGGTAAGGTCGTTTTTGTCGTTTCCTGGTTCAACTGTGAGCTTTTATGCTTCACAGGACGGAGGTGGAGTTCCGAGTCTCCTTTTGGGATGTCGTCACACTTGGATTCCGTTCCTCCTTTTGTCTCTAGGACTTCAAGCAGAAAATTCTAGGCTTTCCGTGATTCTTCCGAGTCCAACGGCTGTCACGACTATCAACGCAGGGATCGGGTTTATCGAACGCCGTACTATGAGATAGTATGGTGATTTGCCACTCTCGAATGCCTCGACGATCGTGATGGTGTCCGGTAACTACTAGTGATGCTCCTAGCTCTGCTTCAGGCCAGAAGCTGGCCAAGCTGGTCCCCAATGGGCCGAGCGAACTGAAGGGCCTATGGATCAATGTTGATTTTTCTGCTTGACAGACAAGAACTTAGGACGGACCTGATTCTCACGCGATTGCTCCATGAATTACGCCGGTGCACACCTGCTGACCTGCTGACCAGTGGTTTGACAGCTAACATGCAAGTGAGGTTACTTGGGGGGGGAGCAAAGTCACGGATATTGAGGCGGAGATTGAATTGAGAGGCGGCAACAATGCTCAGATCGCCTCCCGCGAGTTGACTAGTCTGAAAGAGTGATAGCCGCTTGCGTTACGCCCAGTCCTCGACATGTTCTCGGATATTCTACGGACGAGCCTGTAAGGGACGTACGTAGGTTCTGTCACCAGCATCGACACAATTATTGTACACAATAAGACCATTCTTGCTTCTCACTTGCACTATAGATCAAACGATGCGAACGTGTCACTATCCAGAAGACACGTGCGTACAACGGACTTTGAACGTTGCAGGAGCTCGAGTGTGTATCCTGCCGTTACCAAGACCGGTCATGTCTGATCATTTCCACCGAGTGAGGGGTATTGTTTCGTGTTCATCGTCACTTAGCGCCGCATTCCGCAACGAGATGTTATGAAAATAGAGCACCATCGTAGGCCCACCCCGCCAGGTTGGAAGAGGCCACATGCTCGTCTGATGAGAGCGGATGCAGGCAGATAGTATTTATTAATAAAAGAAAATGGGTATTTGCATTCCTTAACGCGCCCCATCAACACTTCCGTGATCTTATGTGTCATGCAGACCGACCAAACAGGGTTGCCATCGAGCCATCAACTCAATTACTTGAACCCAGAGGTACCCGGATACTCAAAAGCTTCACTACTTCATCTAGCGACGGACTATGAGTGGGCAAAGCCACCCGAGACGGATCTAGACTTGGCCACTGCTTCTCCAAAACTCGTTTCCTCGATGCCACGGGAGTGCTAGTCGGGCAGTCGAGAGGTATGATGGATGCAAAGTCATTGAACTCTAGGTCTCCACCTGGCGCTTCCGAAGCGATCTGCGCTGTATCAGGAACTGGGAAAGCATTAGAATAATCTCAGCAAAGTCAGCGACGATCGGGAGTCGTATGAACTCACCAAAATCGTCAGGCAGACCATAGTGGAGCTTCGGTATGTCCAGCGGACGCGGGTGAACGTGATAGTAGTTGGAAATGCGGTTTTTTCGTGGCGCGGAAAGAATCATTCGAATCTTGACTCCTCTTACAGATGGGGTCGAACACAGCCTGGCTTTTGGTGGGACATTTGGATCAAGGCTAGCACGCCGAGCGCTTCGACGATCTGGTATCGGTACATAACCAGTACGAGGTTGGGTGGAAATGAAATAGTTTTCAGCTGACGGGGAGGCTAATGGCAACGAGTTGATGACGATGTCGCTCGATTGGAGTGCGGTAGTCTCTCGATAGGTCTGCATCGACGAAGTAGGTTCCATTGAATGATCAGCGGTTGTAAGAATTCGCAATCGGACGATCTGGCTTCGTCATAGGCTCTGCAACGGCCTGGAAAGTTTCGACCCCGTGAACCGGAAGGGTAGAAGAATCTTGAGGAGCAATCTCAGTTGAGTGAGGCGCGAGTGATAGTTCTCGTGAAAAAGCCATCGTCATGTGGATCTTAGGGTCCATTTGCGAGGATGACAGAATTCCGAGAGCCGCGGTCAAGACCTGTTCGATATAACTTAGGGTTGAGGGGAGACAAGGAGGGGAAGAATATTGAGCGATACTAACCATTTGGTCATCGCCACTATCATATCGGGTGACAAGCATGGCATTCTGACCCTGCGACCTCCTGAGGGCAGCCTCCCGGTGCTCTAATGATAGGTCGTGGCGTGGTGAGAGACACACTCAGGAATAAACGGTTGGTTAATCATACCTTGGAGGATGGGCACAGGAGATATTTCACTAACCATCAGTTGAGCAAGTTCGAAATATTGAGGGGGCAGGCGAACGGAGGGAGATTGTATGGGCGATCGTGGAGGAAATGGTTTTGCTAACATCTCGCTGAGATGTAGACGATACTCTGCCAAGAAGACGTTAATTCAAACTCAGATCAAAGGGCTAAAAGCTGACGAAACGATGCATGTGAATTTGGGGATGCATCGCAGGCATCTTCCGAGCGAGACAAGGACAAGCTATCTGGATAGTCTTCAGTTGTCAGGGGATCTGGATCTGATGCGCAACGATCAATGACTATCCTAACTGTCTCCGTGTCTCTGCATGAACTTTTACCTTTGATAAGCACCCGTGCAAGGAAGCAATTTACTGACAACGGAGGAAGACTCCATCAGGAAAACCGTTTGGCTACCTGATGATCACATGACTGGGTAGAGTGGTAGCACAATGGTAGACCTCTCATAGACCTCTGGTGCCTCCACAATGTTTAAAATTTAATTGAACAACTTGAAGGTCTATATTAGCTGCTAGAATGTATTTCATGGTGTTTGGGTGCTGGGAGGAGATACTAGGAAGACAGGATGAGGCCCGGGAGAAGGAGCTCAGTGACTTGGATGCCGAGCTGGCCCACCTCTCCCCCCGGACGACAACCAAACAAAGTCATGTGATGTCTAAGCTCTCCCTGTTTATTCTTGTTGTGGCACGAGTTATTTTCGTGCCTCATCTTTTTCTGCTGCGTCCTTTTGTCCCTCACCTCTGTCGCCGTCTCTTTGTTGTGGCCTCTGCCTCTGCCTCTGCTTCTGCCCCTGCATTATCCTCTGCCTCCTGCGCCTGCGTTGCCCCCATGTTTCTTCTCCGCATCGCGCCCTCTTGGAACGCCCTCCATTGGGCTGTGGGGAGTCCACGGCGCACGCGGCCTGCGCCGCGCCTTCTGCATCTCCTCCCCGGTACGTTGTATGCTACTTTTCCGCCCCAATGCGTCCTGACCTTTTTTTTTTTGGCCTCCACCTTTGCCTCCCCTGCCTGCGCCTCCTGCGCACCTCGTCGTCCCGCCCTCCTGTGCTTCCCTCGCCTCCCTTATCTCCCGTGCCGCGCTTCTGCGCCTCCTCCCGTGGCTTCTCATGCGCTTCCT